>OY720430.1:72820386-73084761 GCA_963082735.1 Pocota personata
AAATAAACAGAAAAAAAAAAACCTTAGAACCAATTGGAGCTTCTAATGAAACGATGGAAGTTCCTAATATTTGCCGTTTGCCAGTTTACAGAGGCTGCCATAGAAGTAAGCTCCCAAGTGAAGCCTTCTTTTGACAGAGAGAGCCGGACAATTGTTTTACTGATATATTTCCTGCTAAGGGAGACCAATTGAGGCTAAATCTGTCCAATGACATGACACTTAATGCCAGTCTCCTTGATAGCATTTAGCTTCAGCAATTTCTTACACCTAGCGAGAGGCATGCTGAGATTCTCCATTTCCGGTAGAATCTGCAAATTTGTACCCTGACTGGCAAGATCATCAGCCCTATAGTTCCCTGGAGTACCCCTATGCTCCGGCACCCAGTACAGGTGAATGCTGAATTGCTCTGCCATCTCGTTAAGAGACGTACGGCAACCTTTGATGTGGAAGAGATTGATTCAAGAGATTTCATAGCGGCTTGACTGTCAGTGAAGATGCTAATATCCTTAGTAGATACTACATTCCATTTTACCCAAGATAGGGTTTCTTTGATCACCATTATCTCCGCCTGGTAAACGCTGCAATGATCTGGGAGGAGGAAGATATGCTAACGTTTATCGATTGTCTTCGAACTATCAGTGTAGAAACGTAATGATCCATTGTCCGGGGTCACGTCTCGCTCCCAGTCTAGTCTAAATGGGATGAATGTGGCCCAGAATTGTTATTGAAAGATAACCTGGAGAGGGTGTAGTCGGTGTTTTGTGGAATGAAGTCTAGGTTCTGAAGAACTGTGGAGTATTCTGTGGGCATGCAGGACCACTGTGAGGTGGCATTAAGTCGAATGGCTGCACTGGCTGCCATTTGCTTGCCAAACAGGTATAGTGGTATCAGATGGAACAGAATGCCTAGTGCATCCGTAGGAGTGGTTTTAAGTACACCTTTAATGCATAGACAAGCTGATCTCTGTATTTTCACTAGTTGGTTGCGGTGTATAGCTTTGGGAGAGCTGGTCATCACGCTGCTTATCAGCCCGTTTGGAAAGTTTAGCATTCTGCAGCAACTTTCTTGCCTCACCGAGACCGTTATAGCAACAAGGTTGCTATATCTAACCTGTGGACCAAAGATAAATCACTTACGAATGTCTATAGATCAGTAAAGAAGCTGAAGTTTGTTTTTTAGTTTGTTATTGTAAAGACAAACAGTTCTTACCTGACTAAGTATCAGGCGATGCTCTGAAACGCTCCGACTTTTTCGGTTTTTTTTTTTTTTTTTTTTTTGTTAAGTCCATCTGCTTTTCAGAATAGTCATTGTTTGTAACCAACAGGGTTTTATAATATAAAATAAAGAGTACGACTGGGACGCACGTACTTGCAGCTATATCTTGTTTGAAATTTAAGCAAAATCATTAGTAATCCGCTTAAAATAAAAAAAAAAATATATTTTGAAAATTTTACGAAACTCAGTATGCCATAATTTGCTGTATGTCTAGTATTGTTCAAGTTTTGATTTTGAACACAATTGATCCATTCATAGCCGAGAAATAGCAGATTTTCAAAAACCAGCTCATAATTAAAGTACCGTTATACGGATTTTTCGAAAAATAAAATTGATACGCCATATGTTGGCATTTGTCCACTGTAATTCAGGTACTGAATTTGAACATGATCCTTTGTGCCGTTTTCGAGAATATCGATTTATTTGCCGTTAATTTTCGGGTTAGAATGAAAATTCCGATTTATGGTCGAGTTGTGAACCCACAGACCCAAGATATGGAGTTTGACGAAAATCCGTTCGGCCATTAAAAAAAAAACATAATTTTAAATTGATGAGTCACTCGATTCATTTTCGGATTCATCGGAGGAATCGAGATGACAACTATCATCTTCACTTTCAGATATATTTCCATCAATTTCAAGAACATCTTCTTGTATGAAGGATATTTTGCAGTAAAACCCAACCATTTTGTTCTGATGTTGTACTGCATTCTACTAAATGCTGCAAATATAGTTTTGCTCTGCATACTTGTTGCAGTATTGTTGATTTATTTGGAGGTAGAAGACTTCCTTCAAAACCTGCAAGAATCAAATGAGTGACAAAAGAATGAAATAAATTTCGAAAATATAGACTACTCGTAATTTTGATATTCTTAAAAATGTTCGTTGATGTAGGTCTGCAGGCTGTTTTGAGAAGGTTTTAAGTGGTTACGTTAATGGTTACGAATATGTTCATTTTGAAGGATTTAAATGCTTTTGATGCGTCTGGCAAGGACTTGGGGACAAGTAAAACGTCTTGGACTTATATATTTGTTATAAGGAAGTTTTTGTCTAAATTCTGAAAAAAAAAAAAAATTAAGTGGTTACAATAATTATTCAAAATTGGAATTCTTCGATGTTTCAAATGCGTCTGGCAAGGACTTGGCGACAAGGAAAACGTCTTGCACCGTCAAATTTGTGTTGTATGTTTATTCAGTTATGTCATACTAGAAATTTGTGTGGTTACATAAATTATTAAAAACTGGAATTTCGTACAAACTTCGAGTACGTCTGGCAAGCCCTTGGCTACACTTAAAACGTCGTGGACGTATATATTCCTATTTAAGGGGTTCTGTACTGTTATTTATGACTTGAATCAAGTGGTTACCCTTATTATTCCGTTTTTGGAAAATAACGCATTTTTGATATACTGTTACTCTGTTAAGCTACCATAATATGCTGCCAGACGGTAAGATTTAAAATTACTTTCATCAAGGCTTAATATTAATGTGCATATCGTTTGGTTACCTTTCACAACCAAAAATTACTACGGGCTCTTGGCCTATACTGCGTTCGCAGGCGGAAAAGCTGGGCCTCCGAGGAGGAGCACTAACTAGATTATTTCTTTAAGGCTTTTGAGATCTGTGCAAGTACCTTGTACGACAATACTAATGCTACATCTACCAGTCATCTGTGTATGTGAACCTGGTTTTGCACACTAAACGCTGCGACGAAACCGAAAGTGTGCCATATTCACCACGATTCCCGGCGTTGTTTTTTTTTTTTTTTTTTTGACAATTGTTCTACTAGGAGACTAATAAAAAACAATTTTGGCTTAATATCTTTACTTTTTTTTTTTTTGCCGAGAGGGTGAAAATCTTCTAAAGATAAGGCCCGACCGCGCGTGCTTATGGTAGTGTGAGATTTTTACTCACTAAAAACACCACTCTTCAAGATTATTACTACAACTAAGCCGAGGCTTATCCTGCAGTTTTATTTTCGCTTACGACACTCGTGATTTTTGGAAAAAGATGTTCGTATGTAATTTAAAAGGAATGTAGCGCTTTAGACAGGTTAAATTCCAATGAAAGTTCCTGCGGTTTTCACGGCCGGCATATACTATGACGCGAGGTCAAAAGGTTTTGTCCTTTGCGGACGACGAATTGAATTGTTCGCGTCAAGTAGTTGAATGACGGTACGGTTACAATGGCCGTGAATACGATCTTTGTGTTTACGAGCAAAATTTGTTATCTCTTCGGCGACGCTGGGAATTCCCAGGTCCCGCTGAATATCTTCGTTACGTACGTACCACGGTGCGCTAACGATCGTTCTAAGAACTTTATTTTCAAAAGTTTGTAGGATGTTTCTATTGTTTTTCCTGGTACAACCCCATAGTTGCAGACCATACGTCCACACTGGCTTTAGCACTTGCTTATAGATAAGCAGCGATTTCCATTCAAGCTTAACACCTAGAGTCATTCCTAGATATTTTGCTTCGTTCGCGTATGGTATTTGAGCCGAGTTTAAATATACGGGTAATCTGTCCATTTTTTTGTAGGTAAAGTTGATGTGAGTAGATTTGCTTTCGTTCAGCACAATACACCAAGAATTCGTCCAAGCGTGGACTTTATTAATAGCATGTTGCAGCTTTTCAGTTGCTGCATCAATTGTATCGCCCGTTGTCAATATCGCCGTATCGTCCACAAACGTGGCGACGACGCCGTTTCTTTCCTGCGGGATATCACGCGTGTAGAGTACATATAGAAGCGGACCAAGGACACTTCCTTGTGGGACTCCGGTCGCAATCTCCTTGAAATCAGAGTAATCATTTCCGTGCTTAACATGAAAATTTTTTCGGTGAGGTACGATCGTAAGATTAGAAAGAGTTGCCGGGGCAGTAGTAGTTGAAATTTATACTCCAAACCTTCGTACCAAACCGGATCGAAAGCTTGTTAGACGTCAAGAAATACACCACAACAAATGTTTTTTTCTCCGAGAGTTTTCTCAATCACGTCAGTTATTTTGTGGACTTGGTCGATTGTAGAATGTTTGACTCTAAATCCAAATTGTTGGTCAGGAATGAGACGGTTTTCGTTGATTACGGGTTGTAGTCGTTTTGAAAGTAGTTTTTCGAATATTTTAGAGATAACCGGCAATAGGGAAATAGGCCGATATGATTTCTTCTCATTCAGATGTTTGCCTGGTTTCGGGACCATTATAATCTCGGCGACTTAGATTTTCCCTCAGTTCAATTAATGCAACTTTTTTTACTTTAAAGTTGTCAGATGTCGTGAATGAGGAGTCGGGTGTT
Organism: Pocota personata; assembly: GCA_963082735.1. Lineage (NCBI taxonomy): Eukaryota > Metazoa > Arthropoda > Insecta > Diptera > Syrphidae > Pocota > Pocota personata. The sequence continues at coordinate 72,824,950 of OY720430.1, forward strand.
ACAAAGGGCCATATCGAATGGCTTAAACGTTTTTTCTAAGTGCAAAGCAAAAAGTTCTGCCTTTTCTTTTTCGCTTTTGGCCCAAGTTCTATCGTTTTTCCGAATTGGTGGCGTTTGCATTTGAGGTTTCCGGATGCCTTTTAGCAGTGAATAATTTGATTCTCTTCCAGTGGAGAGATTTTCAAGGTAGTTCGCTATCTTATTGCTTTTAAATTCCCTTTACTGTTTATCACTTTTTTTAATTTCATATACATTTGTCTTTTCGGAACGTCTCAATTTCGGCATTGACTGTATTGAAGATCTCTTCATTGGTACTGAAGACTCTTCCCCTCATCAGAAGAACACAAGAAAGTTGTTGATTTTTTTTACCTTTGTGTAAAAAGTAGCTACAAAGTTGGCATTTTTTCTGGTTTGCCAATAATTTTTTGAAAACTTGTGGTAAGCAAGTTTCAGTATACCAATTAGCAGTTACCGTCTGACGAGTTTCCATCGGAATACAAGCAACCAATTTCGCCCTAGTGAAGTAAATAGACATCATCACTTATGTATGTCAACTGCGAGAGTTGCACCTTCTGTGCTCGTCATTTAAACTTCGTGCTGTTTTTTATTTTCAAATATTTCATATGATGATTTTAATATATGTGACACAGCCACATCATTCAAGTCCAGACCATCATTTCTAAATTTCGTTTTGGATCTTCGTAATTTTTTGCTTTCACCAGGGCCACATTTTTATCGTCGATCGAAGATTTGGGGCGACGTCCACGAGGTATATCCTCTGCAGAAAGATGTCCAGACTTGAATTTTTGAAACCTCATGCATTCCGGCATTCGTGACAAATTTACGCTGCCTTGAATTAAAGTCGAAATCCGAAGAGAATGACAAAGCGGATTTCTTGTCGATTTTTCTGAAATTTCAAATAGAATATCGTTATACTATAAGAAATCAAAAATTGGTTCTTTTTTCAAAAACTATTAAATTAACATCGACTTGGTGATCTTTTGTTAGACCCTGCGTACATTGTAGACTATGTAAAGTTAAACCCCTTCTCATTATTTAATTTAAATTATTATTTTAGTAAGATTCTGAACAAAAACCTAAAATCCTAGGAAATATTTTTAAATCTACCCCACTAATAAGATTTTTTTTTTTTCTAAGCAGGAATGTGGGCACGCCCAAATGGCGTGTAGGCATTGCGACCAGAAAGATCTATTGTGCCAGAGGCCACTTTTTAGGGCAGCAGTACTTCTACTTTCCTTATGAAAGCTATAATTACGGCTGCGGAGGAGTTCCTTAAGTCTAATGGAGATATCATCTCCTTAAGGAAGAAGCTTCTCCTACTTCTACACAGAGCTACACACTCTCATAATACGAGTTCTGCAGTTTAGTCCTCTTCTAGGCAGAGGCAGCAAGTGATATCCTCTGAAATTCTCATTTTATTAAGGTAGTAGAGTAATTGACAGTGACCAGTAAGGAAGCTCATTAGCCTTCTTATGTCGTTTCTGCTATATTTTAGGATATCAGCTGCCTTTTTTGAAAGGGTTGGACACCTCTTTTAGCTTGTATAAGACCTTGGGGGTTATACCAGTGGGAAATGCACATGTTGCGTTCCCAACTGTTTAGGGTCAGTTTAAAGATAGAATCAGATATTCCGGAAAAGGGTTCAAGTCCACTGAACCTTTTCTAGCTAGCAGATTTGCATTTTCGATGCCGTCAATGCCTACATGATACGGTACCCACTACAATTTTATTTTATTGTATCGGGCCAAGTTTTGTAAACTGTCGAAGCAGCTTAGAACTGATTTTGAACTGATTAGGCGGGAGATCAGTGCTTTAAGCGCCGCTTGGCTATCGGTGAATATGTGGAGAGCGGCACCTTTGTTGCTTGAGTGCAAGTTTATATTAGCACAGGTCTCGATAGCGTAAAGTTCGGCCTGGACAACAATAGGACTCATTCCAAGTGATTTCGAAATCTTATAATTGGCTCCATACACACCGGCGCTAACTCTTGCATCCATTTTTGATCCATCAGTATACTAAACGATTCCTTTTGGATCAAGCACTGGTCCGCCATTATTCCATATATCACGGTTTGGGATCTCAATCTCAAACCAAAGTAGAATGTTTTTGGCGTAAAGTCAGAAACCGTGCTGAGCATATCTAGCTCGGGGAAGTCGGTTAATAGACCCATGAAATCCACATGATCTCATGTACTGTTAACGCCCAACTTTCGAACATTAACTGCACTGCGAATTGGCACGTTTTTGATGAATAATAAGATACTCAGTCAGCAATATGACACCTTTATTATTCTGCTGATTGGCGGCTGGGAATATAATTTAAATGTGATAAAAAACTGTCTGATGTTGTTTATCATGACACCTACTAATAAAATATTCACACAATGTGGCTATTATCTAAATTTTTAAAAACTAAATGACCAGCGGATTTCGAAATGATAGATACTTGTACTTTTTACTTGCACCTACAAAAGGCAAGTATTGGGTTCCTGAAAATGTTCGACCTCCAATTTTTTTTTTCGATCTTGGTATTACAATACTATATAAGAAAATCTCAAAAAAGTGGGTCTCTCAATTCTATCTGTCTGTATGTATGGCCGACTGCAAACTAAACGGTTGGATGGATTTTCTTCAAACTTCATATCCGGGATCTGTAGGTTCACAATTCAAGACTAAAAAAAGGAATTTTCATTCCGAAACGAAAACGGCTGTAAAGAGTTGTCATAGGCTATAGGATTGATGGCGTATCAGGTTCTTTAAAAAAAAAAAAAAAAAACCATAACGGTGCTTTACTTATTGACTGGTTTTTTGAAAATTGGCTCACTCGGATATGACTGATTGTTGAATATCAATATCTATGCAATACTAGCGAATATCTGGCGCATGTTTCTACGCCTCAAGGAAGGCAAGGAAACTCATCGACTTCTGTAGAGACAATGCGGAAAAATTAGTTTGTTTTACTTCGATTAAATCTGGGAAGGGTTACGCTATTTCCAAGCGTTTCATACAAAAATGATGTTTGGGTTATGTTTTGGGGACTCGAAACCATACTTAACACGATTGCCTTCGGATGTCATAGTCTCTACTTTAAAGGTCACAGGCTTAAGAGTGCAAAGGTTCTGATCTGTGAATGAACCATAGATATTGCGGCCTAGCGCTTAGGGTTCCAATAAAGAAAACCAGTTGCTCCTTCAGTGCATCACCTACTGCGTGAATTTCATTTATAATTTTCATCAGAAAGAATGCAATGTGCAATAAAACTGTGCAAATTCATTCAGCAACAAATAATAAAAACAGTGCTCTCGTTTTGCATGTCACATTCTAATTTTAAAATCTCACAATGTAGAGAAAAACAACACGATCAACTAGAAAAACATTGTCTTCAGCGTTATATCGAAGTTGAGCGCTTAAATTGTGGCCCAATGTATTACTTTCTGCGCACTTGATTTCATTTTACTCAGAATCACTTAATTTATCTCTGTATTACGAAACGATTTTATTTCATTTCATCAGCACGGCTTGTTTACATCTTGAGCAGTGATATACATATACTCGTAAGCTGTTTTCCGTTAGATGAAAATGACTGAAAGATACAAATGAGTACTACTTCTGTATAAGTCACATAAAATTATAGCGTGATGACTCAATCTAATATAAGGTTTTCTCAAAGTCTGATGATATAATGGCATGTGGCATTTATTAAATTTAAATGAAAAAAAAAAAAAACTGTTTTATAAGCAAAGCAATTCGCCCGTGTTTGTGCTGCCACAGAATTTGTTTATTGTAAACCGCATGAAAATATTTTAACAATAAAAAATCCCAGTAATATTTTTATAGTCGCAAAGAAAAAATCATTAACTTTTTAAATAAGGGAGAGAATAAAAGTAGTCTCATTAAAATTTGCAATGAAAACGAAATAATTCGAACATTATTTTAGCGTCATTTGTTTTAATCCAAGTATTCATACCTTTTTCGTGTACATACGAGTACATTCGGCAGTGGTGTAAAGTACACATTCAATTTCAATTTCTTTAAGCAAATATTGGTATTAATACGAGTACTACGTCTCTTATAGTACTGAGAGTATACTATTTAAATTACACATTCGGTACAAAGTATCCATTACTGTCAGGTATTTATTTGTATTCAAAAAAAAATTCGGTTAGGTACTCTCCAACACTCCAACTCACTATGTATTTGAATAATTAAAATGGATATGTATTTGTCTTGTTTTGTGAATAATTGTTCCTGACCAAATACACTTGATACTACGTTGATATTTCTCTTAGATTCTACTCAGAGCTCTATATTGTAACATAATGTAGCATAATAACTACGCCCCAAAAAGATGCAACACATTCCGAAGTGTCTTTTCATTTGAGGTTCGTGTCCACGGTAAGAGACGGATTATGTCTAAGACGACGTCGCGGAATTAAGAGAGAATTATAACCGCAAGAGAATTATAACCGCAAGAGATTATTGGCTGCAGCTGTCATCTTGGAATTATTACATCAGATTTTCTTGTTCCAGTGGTCGAAGAATTTGCTAGAAGATTCCTGCTATCAGAAATGCGACTATATAAGGACAGATGGCGATCGAGGCAAGGCAGTTGGTTTTCGAACCGCACGAAGAGATTGGAAAAGTGATAATAGGCGAAGTTGTAATTTTGTGATAGATTGAAAGTTAAGGGTTAACAAGAAGAAGTAATTAGTTTGGATTTGTGAATTAAGTAATTGAAATGAGATAAAGTGATTTGAGAAGAAAGAGGCCTTGTAAGGAAGGAGTTTGCGAAGAATAGTATAGTGTGAACTTGAATTGTTCTATAGACTAGAAAATAAAGAAATAATCTCACAGAATAACGTTTTATCTACTCGAGCCGTAGCTCGCATATTACAATATGAAAGAATTTTTTTTGTAAAAACAAAACAAAAATTCACACCTTTTATGATATTCAAACATTCAAAAGTATCCACATAGGTATTTAGTTTTTGTGTTCTCCACTCCACCACCATGAGTACAATTTCAAGAAAATCCTATGAGAGCCAGTGAATGAAAAGAGATTTGCTCATCTCTCGTACATTTCTCTCACGAGATACCAATACTATTAACGACTAATTGCAGTAGTTATATTTATTTATATTCCTCTCTTTTTCCTACCGTATGTAATGACGACTTTGCACAGTGATGCTAACAATATTTTTGACGTCCCATTTCTCACGAACGCCTGACAAAAATTCAAGCTTAAAATGGTCTTGAGAAGCTTCTCCCAATCGAAAAATTGTCCTTCGGAAACGGCATAAAACTATAGGTCCGGTCCTTACCCTCAAATTATAAGGTCTTCAATTCAGTTATCCATTACGCCTTGCAAATATATTCATAGAGAAATCATAAGATTTGAGTGTATGCATCATAACCGATCACAGCATCAATAGCTATAGCTGGGGTCTGTGGGGTCACGGTTCTATGTGAAATTGCAATTTTCATTTGGGACTCCATTTTCTCGAAAACTGCTAAATCGATTGCTAGTTCAAAGGATCAGGATTTTGGCAAACAAAACTCGGTACTTTATTTTTACTTGAACAAAGAAAAATAGTTAACAACAAACAAAACAAACCAAGTTTTAGATAATATGGATGTGAAGTGCAATTGCAAGAGATGTAACTCTTAGGATTTATTTTATCAAATTAAAATTTACTTCAGACGACATTAAATGACTGAAAAGTAATGGGTGTTTCTTAAATATTCAAGCGGTCCCTAGATTAAAAAAAAAAAAACGACCCTGTGCACAGGCTGACACTAGGACCTGGTCTTGTGTCATGGGTACTATATAGGTCAGCATGTCCTTAATAGAGGAGTTTCCGAACTCAGCATGAGTGACTATCTCTCTATAGAAAATATGCCGTCTTAACCATATGACTGCAGGACATTCGCAAAGAAAATGCTGAGATGTTCAAACAGAGGCAGGGTTTGGTCTCTAAAGACATGTTTAGCTTGTTAAGATGGTAACAAGGGACCAGTGGCCTGTGAGAAAAACCACCAGCTTTTATATGCTCTCCTTATTTAGTCGAACTGGTTAACATTTTCCCAATGAAATACGTCAAGTTGATGCTCCCAATTATATATTAAAGCTGTGACAACCGCCCAATTGATGCCACAAAAGACTATGGACTTAGCGGTACCTAGTTATAGTGGTCAGGTTTTCTAAGAGTCAACAATAAACCAACAATAAACAAAAAAAAATAAATAAAACTCCTTTGAATTAAAAATAAAAATCTTCGAATAACGAGGAAGCAAAAAAAGCTGTTCGATAAGTCAGTGACTTTAATGCAAGATGGCGCTCGGATCGCATAGAGGATTTTTTTCTGACATCTTTGTTTCTTTCTCGTCATAAACAGAAAAAAAAAATCAAATAGATCTGTCAAACACTTAGCCTTTTACAGGGATCGAAAGAACTTTGGTTTGTGAGATTTGGCCAAAATGGAAAAAAGGGAGTTTCGTGTTTTAATAAAGCACTACTTTTTGCGCGGTAAAACCATTAAAGAGACTGAAGACAGACTTAAAAAATATTATGGAGAATCTGCTCCCTCGCATCGAATGGTATACAAGTGGTTCACTGAATTTCGTTGCGGTCGTATGAGCACAAAAGACGCTGAGTGCCCAGGATATCCAAATGACGTCACAAAGGAAGAAATGGTCAATAAAATCCATGATATGTTGGACGATCGCCGAGTTAAGGTTCGTGAGATAGCTGAGATTGTAGTAATCGTATATACGAGTACTCATATCTGTTAAGTGTGTGCCATCATCATGTTTCCTTGTATTAAATTTAGCAAGTACCTATTTACTATTTCAATGCCGCTCTGGAAGCATATCCCTAAAACCTATATTCACTCTCTCAAACAAAACAAACTTAGGAACCAAATTCCACTAATATTTTCCAATACTTGCTTACTGAGTTAGGGGTGTAATAAACTGCATTTTTTAAAACTTAAACTACCACCAACAGCATTAACCCCACTCAAACTGATTTTAGTAATATTGAAAAGAACCAGCCGAACCAACAAAGAAAATTTTATCAAAATCTGTTGGGTGTTTAAGAAGATTTCCTTCCATTCCCTGTCCAAACAAATGGGAGTAAAATCACTCGAAAAATTTTTATTTCAAAACAACCAAGGGTGTTTTCATCCGCCTCTGATAACGTGCATGATTCTGCGCCCGTATAGGAGTGCTGAGATGATGAGAGGGTCTTATATAAAGTCACCTTAGTTGTCCGTGAGAGGGCTTTGCTGTTTAATTGCTTCTTAGTCCAAAGAAACAGTGGTTGGCAAGAGTCTAGGTAGACAAAGTCTTCAACTACCTTATCATTGTAGTTGTCTATATGAACATTCGTAGGTGTTGACACCACATATTTTGTTTTGCCCTCGTTTACTGCTAATCCCATTTTTGCCGCTTCTATTCCAATACTGACGAAAGCACCACTGACGGTCCGCTGTAGATTTACAGACGTTCGAAAGATCGTACCTCTGATGTTATCTTGAAAATACAGTTCTTCCAAATATGATGTTAAAGAAATCCATGACACCGCGTCACTTTGTTGTAATCGTTTTCTGACATCAAAAACTTCCATGATGCTGTTACCGACATCGCTGAAGCAACGTGAATTGTTCATGGCCATCCTGCACAAACGAACAAGTTTTACAGCGATGCCAAAAACTAGACGTGGCTCTATATAGCTCGTCTCTATACATACATAGTCGCTATCATAGGCGACTTTAAAATCGATGAAAAGGTGGTGACTATCGATTTGGAGCTCCTGGGTTTTTTCCAAGATTTGCTGCAATGTGGATGTTTGATCTATGGTAGACTTTCCTGGCCTAAAACCAATCAGATTGTTGACAAAAGGTTTAAGGCGATTACATAATATGCCAGATACAATTTAATACGTGATGTATCTCCTTTTTTGAAGATTCGTCAAACGATGCTGAGGATCCTTTCATCGGGTATATCTTCCAGATGAGTTGACGTATGCTCGGCAGTTGGACCATAATATTTTTGTAAAACTAAATAAAAATCTATTCAATGTTATACAAAAGATGATAAGTAATATTGTGCGATAGTATGACTCGTCTAGAGGCCGCTTAATATAACAAATTCCTTGAAGTTGATATGTATTCGTACATATTAAAGCTTTATCGTTGATGGCTAGATTAAGAGCTACACTTTTTGGGGGCTACGTCAACTGAATTAGGGCTAAATCTAAACTCGAAAGGCACATGACTACCCTTATGTGTTGTTCATCGAACGCATGCTGCAGTACAGACATAATGAGTGCAACAATCAATGCTTCAAGAACTATCCCCAGAGCGAGGAACATACTCATATGAAATAATGAGGCACGAGATTACTATTTGTTCGGTTCGATGGATGAGTAAGTGTGTAAGGGTGTTGTGAATATGAAGTATTCTTTACATTTATCCGTCTACTACCGAAACTGTAACGAATCAGTTGGAGTACCCAAAAATATTCACATTTTACACCACTACTGATCACCTGATTATAATACCTGACTAGAAATAAAGACATTACCTTCCCGTAGTCGGTTAAAATTAATAAACAACGCAAAGAGGAGCGCATGCCATTGAAGCCATACCTTAGATAGACTCAATTAAAGCAATAAATGCATACAACCCCAATTCGGACATTGTCATAAAAGAATAATTAGACACGGGTCCGGCCACACCTCAACACTAACCACCAACCACTTTTTTCACTTACCAAAAATGTTCACTGTCAATAAAATAAAGTCGCTACTTAACCACTACTGCGTTTGCATGACCATAGTCTCCAAGCATAAATTTAAAATTAATATTTGCGTACAATTTTTGACAAACCACGAAATGTTAATGATTATCCTTCGACGCGCGTGTTTGACGAAAATATTATTATGTATCTGCTAAATATGTGGTATTTTTCTCAATAAATTGCCATCTAAATGCCAAGGTGCAAATACCACACTTCAATTCCGGTCTATCGATTTTTCACGCTCATGCAAATTAGATTTTAATGTGTTACCATGTCACCTTAGAGTGCTCGTTGTTTTCTTTTTTATACACCGCCCACAACAAATTGATAGAGCATTGACACACCCTTTTGACTAATTGAAAGGCAATTATTTCGAAAGGCATTAGCAAAACAATATCACATTGATAATTAAAATGCAGCATTGCATGCGACATGTTAAGAAGCACGTGTTAGTCACACAGTTCGGTCGAATGTATGTAAACGCCACTCAAACAAGCATTGTTGTGGAGTAAAACATACTCGTACCTCATTGTTTTGTGTATTTGTCCATATTTCAGAATCGAATTATAAAGCTTGAAGTCGCTCTATATTTCCCATCAATGTAACTGTGGGCTGTACTGCAATATTGGTTGGCTTTTTTTCTGCTGAATCGTTTCATATTATTACTAATCGCGCACTTATAACTTTATATTAATTTTAGTTTTAAACAAATACACTTTTATCCTTGTCGCCATGGACTATAAAGTGAAGCGGACCGACCGAGAGATCAAGACAGGGCCACTGTTCATTTACAATTCTCATACTTAAACTAACTTAGCCTTCTACTCTAATTACTTATGCATAAACAAGTGTTCTCTTATGAGCAACAAGTTATATGACAATTCCCATCGTCTTTGATTTTGGTTTACGTATCCCAATTCAAACGCAATTTATCACAGGTACGGAACACAGGGCCCCATCCGTACGAGTATCTACAGGGTCTTCCAATAGGGACTTCCGAACTTTGACAGTTGATTGCGGCCATATTGTTGAAGCTACATCTGTCAAATTGGCTGTCATTAATTCAGTCTGTTTTGCCAAATCACCATGGACGGATATAGCGTTCAACAACACGTGCAAATAACAAAAATTGTTTTATCAAAATCGGTGTTCTGTTTGGGTAATGTTCCACGCGTGAGGTGGATAAATTTGAGTCCACTGGTTCAGTAAACGTTCAACCAACACCCGTACGTCGACTAAACGCAAGATCTGCCGAAAACATCGCCGCTGTCCGTGAGAGTGTGCAGGAGAATCCGAGGCAGTCGATTTCGCGTCGCTCACAAGAACTCGGCCTTTCGCAGACCACAACTTGGCGAATTTTGCGTCGTGACTTGAGCCTGCACCCGTACAAAATTCAACTGACCCAGGAGCTGAAGGTAAACGACCATAGACAACGATGTGTGTTCGCTGAATGGGCTCTGGAGCAGTTGGAAACTGACCCTAATTTTCATCGAAAAATCATCTTCAGCGATGATGGGCCTCATCTGGATGAATTGTCGAATTTGGGACGATACCAATCTACATGAGATCCAAGAGCGTCCAATGCATCTCGAAAAAGTCACTGTTTGGTGTGGATTTTGGCCTGGCGGCGTCATGGGTTCATATTTCTTTAAGAACGACGTTGGCCAGGACATGACCGTCAACGGCGAGCGCTATAGGTCGATGATTACCAACTTCTTTTGGCCTGAATTGGATCATATGGACACCAACGACATGTGGTTTCAACAAGACGGCGCTACGTGCCAGCTCACGCCACATTGGGAATTCTGCACGAGCGTTTCGAGGGCATGGTCATCTCACGTGGAGGTGATGTGAACTGGCCACCGAGATCGTGCGATTTGACCTCGATAGACTTTTCTTTGTCGGGTTTTCTGAAGTCGCAGGTCTATGCGAATAAGCCACAAACCACAGCGGCCATCAAAGCCAACATAACTCATGCCATCGGTCAAATTCAGCCTGATTTATGCGCCAGAGTCATGGAAAATTGGACATTTCGGAGGCGCGCCACCCAGATAAGCCGCGGCGGACATTTGAACGATGCTATATTCCATACATAATGGCATTGATAGGCCTTTCAAACGAATAAAAAATGTCGATGATATCTCACACACACTTTGTTTTATTTAAATTTAAAGATAGGAAGCGCTTAATGAAAGACCCTTTATCACATTTAAGTACAGTCCAGGTTAATTTAGGTAAGGGTGGCTGTCTGTACTATAGTATAGACCCATTAGACCAAAGGACGTCCATTGTGATACCATTGGATCTGTCTCTATTCAACCTACACTGCAGGATAATTGAATCAGTTTGAGCGTGTTATAAAGCGAAGGATGCTACTGTCGTCCAGTATCCGCCAGATTGGTGAGGTTATCGAAAAAAGAATCTCCCAGATGGAGCAATCTTCTTTTGGGCAAAGTGGAGGGTTGATTCTTCCTCCTTCTCGTCTCTGCAGCGCCTGCAAAAATCATTCGAAAAGAGCCTACACTTTTAGCGATCGTTTAAACATTAATATATGTAAATGTAGAATTGGATATCCTGTTCATTGGTTAAAGTGTAAGTGTCTTTCGGGAATAAGAATGTAGTAGTTCTTGTCGAAATCTGTGAATGTCATTCTATCGACAGCAGTTGTTCTGTATCTATAAAGTACAGATATGTGTTCACCGGAGTTTTGCTTCCACAAGCCGAATTATTTAAGGCGAATCGCATTTTTTTCAATGCATCGTATATAGGCACTCATCAAGGGGAAGAAAATTTAGCATCGCTTCTTGTCCTGCCTGCCGTGTTGATCTCTGTCCTGTTGTTAAACTAATGCATGTTAATCTTTGTACCCTTGCGAAGTTGTCAATGTGGCTGATTTTGTCTGTTGCGTTCCTTCATAGGTATGTGTGGGTCTGGCGATAGCAGTATACATTCAGTGGGTTATAGATGGACGCAGGCTCCAACTCTTACCAAAGGTTTTCTTGCACATGCATTGTGTTTTTGTTTCTCAATCTTTCTTTTCCAACATACAGGGTGCGCCATCTTTTATGTCGGTATGTGAATATTGAATAACTTTAAAAAAAACAACCGATTTCCATATATGAGGTATTTTTATTTAATCTGGTCCTTTACAATTTATTTAGACTAGTTTTTGAATACAACATCAATCAATTGGCCGCCTCTATTGACCAAAGCAAAATGTGCCCTTTTTGTTGCATTTTCAATCACTTTTTCGAGCATCTCGGGCGGTACAGCGATGATTTCGGCACGAATGTTTGCCTTGAACTCGTCAGTGGTCTGACGCTTGCTGGCGTACACTTTGCTTTTCAAATAATCCCACAAAAATAAGTCCGGGGTGGTCACATTTGGAGATCTGGGTGGCCAGTCAATGTCTCCATTTTTGACAGCACACGTCCAGTGAATTTTCGTTGCAGAAACTGCATTGTTTGATTTGTAGTGTGGCATGGCGCACCGTCTTGTTGAAACCATTAACCGTCCAGACCTTTTTCACACATTTGTGGGCAGACATAATCAGCCAACATCCATCGATATCGATTCCCATCGACTGTTTCGCCTTCTCTGAAACGCTGGCCCAAACAGTCACTGTTTGGTCATGCAATGGTGTTTCATAGATCTCGTGTGGATTCTCCGTTCCCCAAATTCGGCAATTTTGCTTGTTAACGGCACCAGAGAGTGCGAAATGGGCCTCGTCGGTCATCAAAATTTGCTTCCAAAAGTCAGGTTTAGTGTCGACCATTCGAGCGATTGTTTGGCCGTATTCCAAGTGACGTGGACGGTCTGCTGGCAATATTATTTGAGTCAATTGCACTTTATACGGAAACAAATGCAAATCATTCTTCAAAATGCGCCGCAAGGTGGTTGCACTGATGCCAAAATGCTGATCACGGTGACGATACTACACATGTGGGTTCTCGGCAACACTCTCTCTTACCGCTTCAACCAGTTCATTGGAATGTCTTGGGCGTTGATGAACGGCATGACGACGATCTCCCACTGTCCCGTGCTCAACAAAATTCGACGCCAAATAACGACTAGTGTTGTCACGTAGTGCTTATTGGCCACGATATTTTCGGCGATATGCACGTTGAGTTAACATAACTGAATGACTTTTTTCAATGTACAGCGTCACTATTTCGGCACGAAGCGATTTATGGTTAAAATTGTACTGAATTGATGTTTCGAAAACATGTCTACTCAAGTCAATCGGTTGATAAATGTCAAAGTCAATCAATGTTTACATACCGACATGAAAGATGGCGCACCATGTACTTCTGAGGAGACGTTCAGAGGAATTCTATTGAGCTTTAAAAGATAAAATTTATTTAGTTTCCTGCTCCTAGTGAATAGAACCAGTTCCTTTTTATGGGATTTAAACCCAGATCGTTTAGCTCTGCTCAAGAGGATGCATCTTTTAGTGCAGATTTCTTTGTTGGTAGTGGATATGTTTCCTACTGTGGGGTATGATATAGTTGGATGACTTTTCACCACGACTTTAATTTTTTTCAAAAACTGCTTGTACCTCTCGCATAAGGTAACATTCTAAGAATTTGTTTCATATTTTTCGCATTTAATTTTTTCGGAAATAAAGTGGTGGTTTTTAAGCCACCATTTAACATAGAAGTCTTTAACTCCTAAACTTACATTACTTACTATAAGGATAGTATCGTGTTGGCATGCCAGTAAACTTACCAGTATTTATGATACTAAGAATGTGTTTGGCATATGAATGTCTCTATTAATTAAAGACATTTACAACTTGTTCTATTTTGAAAAATTTCTTCACCAGATTATTTCAAAGAGATAATAAAATTACCAACTCTTTCTTTGAATGGAAATCTTCGAATTATTTTTGAATGCGAATTGTTGAATGAATTTATTTATATTTATTATTCATACCTTTTCCTTTATTATACTTATTTACACCTTTAGTAGGTGATTCACCTCTACGAGATCGTAGAAAAAAGTAATATGAAAAACACGTAAATCAATTAATAATTCCATAACAAATCACTATAGCCACACTGAGAATAGGAAGCGATAAACATGTGTTCTTAACCCCACCACTAAGATGGCTAATAGAAAAACTAACTTTGACAGAAAATAATAGATATTCAAAACTATACGCGCTGTCTGTTTATTCTTTTGATCCACCAATAAGCCCATTTTTTTTTTTTTTTTTTTGTATTCTTCATTTGTATCTGATCAAATAAAAATACAAATTTATTCCGTCCACGCATTTATAGTCTCATTATTAATGACCCTCACATAATTCGACTTTGTGCTCTTTGGTATTTGCCTGTTACCGGCTAAACTAGTGTTACTTCCAGTTTTTGTTGCTTAATCAACAACTCCGGGTGCCTTACCATATAATCTTCGGAGGCCTTTTTTTAGTTTTTGAATATCATTAAATATTTTAATTTTGAAGGTGGCTTTTAGCAATAGCAAAATGTTGTTTCTATTTGTGATATACAGGGTGCCAATGAGTAAATTTTTCACAATAATAATATTCTGTGCTCTGACACTCTTAGCATAGAAAAATAGAAGAATACATTTTCTTTGCGGTATCGTTAATTTAAAAACTATTTTAATATGTGTGCTCACTAAAAATAATAGAATATTTTCTTAAAGTTTAGGCCAACATATGAACTCTCAAATAGGGTTTGCTTACAATTTAAAAACTAAGATGATCTAGGAAATAAAAAGAAACAGGAAAAATACAATAAGTCTCTGGAACGGATCTTATAAAACCCTATCCCTCATCTTATAACCCATCCCTAATAGAGTAGACGTGGCGCTGTGTTTTATGGTTTCATGCTGTCAATATTTGTAATCGAAATTCGTGGATTCTGATGCGATATCATACAAATATATCTGTTGAATATTTCCTTGTCTGAATGCTTGTTCCATCACAGTTTTTAAACTCCGATTTTGAGAAATTTCTGCCCATAAGTAGATATGCCCCGCACTTAGAAAATGCCACTTTTTATATTGGGTTCAGTTCACTTTTGAACGCTCCCACAGACGTATCTGAGGTGCCTAGTTTTAATCGCAAATGAGTTGGGTAACATTTTAGGAGGAGTGATCTCCAGAATCCAAATATATGCTTTCATAAAGCTCAGCCTTTTAAATTCAAAGATATTCTAAAAAAAAATCCGGCATAGTAGGTATTGATCTGTGTATTTGTTTATTCGTTCGTTCCATAACAGTTTTTGACTCTTTACTGCCGACTCAGCCCTGGTTATGGTATAACTCCTAAAAAGGTCCCTGCGGAGCCTAACCTTTTTTTACCCTTAACTTGATCAAATTGAATATCATTTTAAAGTTCATGATTTTCTGATTTCAGATACAAACTTCAATGATATGCGTCAAAAAGGTCTTATCTATACACTTTTTAAACTTTGTTTTAAAGTGTTTCTTAACAGCAAGGCCGCGGGCAGTGACTAGTTCACAATAAGACTTAAGCATCACCATAAATGGCTCTGAGACACTAAATATGTTTTGAAAAAATTAACGTCTACCTATATATATAGGTACATATGTACATACATTGTAAATTCTATATTTCTCAATTCCTGATAAAAATATTGAGAAAATCCCATTTTTTTAAAAAAGTGGGTGTGTCTGTGGGTTTATTTCAAAAATGTTTACATTTTTACTGCTTCGGATTCTAAAAAGCTTGTACATGTACATATGAATATCATTCATTTTTATTTTTTGATGCTACAAACTATGTATCAAAATAAATATATACATATGTGTATAAGGTATAAATAGGTACGGTTCTTTTCAAACAGCGTTCTGAAAAAAAAATCAAATAAAAGTTGAAAAGAATTTAAATTTTTCAAAAACGCGTCAAAAAGGTTTATAAAACTTGTTGGTCATATGTCCAACATTTTAATGCCATGTCCTCACATACATATGTACATATGTATGTCGAAAAGACTTAGAATCGAGATATAGCCAAATTACCAAGTCACCTAAAGTAAAGTTATTCAATTTTTTTACGAAAAATTGAGTATGTACTCCTATTATAAGCCATGATGTTTTAGAGAAAATTGCAATTTTTCAAAATTGGTTTTGGTAAAGTACCGTAAATTTTGAGGTTAGGATGAAAGTTGTAACTTATTTTCGGGGTATGAACCCGCGCACTTTAGATATTAAGTTTTAAGTAAATCCGTCCAGCTATTTAGGCTGCAGTCCGACGTTCCGGTAAATGGACATAATTGCGAGTCCCACTTTTTTGATAAACAAATCTGTGCCGTATTTGACAGCTACATCAGCTGTGCTAGTTGTTCTTTTTCTTCTTCTTAACTTTTGAATTCAACATGAATGCAGAAATTGATTTTGTCAAATTTAACATCAATGTTGGATACAAGGATACGAGTAAGACGAGGATAATAACTCACCCATTTAAATTTAATTCCATGGTCATTATTTACAATTTAATTTGTTTCTTTTTCTTTATTTGCAATTTTGAAAAGCAAACTTCAGAATGACGTAAAACAGCTGTGAAATGTATTCGTGTAGGTGAAAGTTGGAGTAAAGGAGTGCTCACATCTCAGCGAACTGTAAATGCGCGAACTGAGACCAAATCATTTTTAATACTTTTATACACACAGAATTGAAAATTCTATTTCTATTTATTTCTTAATACGAGTATGTACAAAAAAAAAATTAATTTGAAAAAGTTTTTTCGAAGAAATTAACAATTCTCTTACTTTTCCGGAAATAAACGAATGCTTCTTGCGAACTGCAAACTTTTATTCACAAATATAGATATTCATTATATATATATACATTCTCGCGAAAAAAACATTCGCTTGAGTTTAACCTCAGAATTAATTTGTCTTGATCGGTCACAAATCAAATGACAACAGAAGTTCGCAGTTTGCTGCGACCGTTAACGAAAATGGTTGTGAATGACATATCAAAATTGACGTCTATTCGCTCGTTCGTAACTCGCCAGCTGTGAACACTCTCCTTAAGTAAGCATGTTCTGATTTTCATTTCCTTACTGCTCAGTTATGTCAAATTACACATAGCGCAAAATCTGACAGACGTCAAACTTTTTCATCTTTCAATTTTTGCGAAATTTCGTTTAGAAAGTCAGCTATATTTGAGTGTATTGATGACTGAGAAGTCAGGGTGAACTTTTTTGCCTTGGCTTGTCTACTTCCCCTTCCTAAAGGTCACCTGGATATCTGGCTGTGTTGATGATCAATCAGAAGAGCGGAGAATACGGTAAGGGGTGTACCAAAACTTGCCCAATTTCTCAAAAAAATTTAAATTTCCAAACAATTATTGGTTGATTTTTTGACTAGTAGAATACGACATTTGACATTTAGCAACGATTTTTAAATCTCAATAAATCTATTCGTGAATTTATTGTTTTGTAGATAAAACAACTAATTTGTTTCAGTTAATTGTATATGAAAAATGTGGGTTAGGGTAAATAGTGATGATTTTTTTTTTTCCTTTTTCCATAGTTTTTAAAGTTTTTTTCACACACTTGTCTCAGGAAAGACGAACCTATAATGCTGTGACAACGCCTCGAGATGCCTGCTGTATCCGCCCATCTGCCAAGTTCACGACTACTGAACAGAGCCTATATTGGTATCGCACCGGGCGGAAGGGGGTTGAGTCCCTGTTTACCACCCCTCTGGAATCAGACGTTGACCAATGTACCCCACATTGTGCCAAAGACACACCAGAATTTGAACTATGATCTTGCTGCACAGCATTACTTGTAGCATCATTATGATTACTTCCTCGGTATGGATTTTAGTCGCCTCGTGTGACAGTCATACTTCAGAGCTATTTTTGTCCTCAACCTTGTGGGGGTTAGGATTACGAAATTGTGACACATATCGTGTCTAAAAGTAAAAGTGCCCACATACACAGCAATTTACGGAACAACTCTGTACGGTATTAGAGTGGGGGAAATCGTGTGCTACCCTCCACAAGTGCAATTTTTGCACACGATCGTTAATATTTTCCAACTTTCAACCACACCCAACCAATGACAACTGATGTAAATCGACAGGATAATTCAACACAAACTACAAAATAAGGGGAGGAGTTTGGAAATGTGCACATCGTCTGGAAATCTCTACTGATATTTGGAGAGCCATAAAAAAAAAAACAAGGAGTTGCCGTAAAAATTGGTCCCTTCAAACTGCTGTGTGCGGAGGCACTTTAAAGAGCAGAATACGAGTATATCACTGATCTCTTTGGTATGAGTATCAAATGTTGTTTCTTTTCATCTTTGTTTTCCCCCCATAAGCTCATAAGCTGTTTTTGTTTTCTGTAAGTTTTACGAAAACAAAATTTCGTACAATGAAAACCCTGCGTGTATACTTGTATCTGTAGCGCGATTTTGTAACTCAAAGGGAGAAATAACTCACTTTTCACTTTAAGTAAAACGCAAGATATCTTCCTAACTTGGAAATTTGGTAGTGAATTTAGATTCTGTAACAGAGCCCGAGTTTCCATGTGAAGAAAATATTTTCCATTCGGATCGTTTTTTTTTTTTAAATATATTCTGTTAGAGACACCCTGTGTGTCTACACACTTTAAAGTGATTTGTTCTATGTCAATGGATTTTTAGCCAAGAATATCTCAGACAAAATTTGTGTCACTGCTTTATTATCTCTTTTTTTTTTTGTTTTTTTTGTTTAACCCTTTCGCCGATTATGTAAATATAAATTTATCTCAATCGATTCCACTCGTTAGATGTATTTTTCCGCCGTGTATCGTTTGTCACACCAAACATTTTCTGTTACCCAAGACAGTTTATTATTGAACGGCGGTAGGTAGAAACGCGGGAGGTCAGTTGATAAGGCTTATTGAGAAATAAATTGGTTGCCTCTCTAACCATATGGACAGAGACTGTAAAGAAAGGGGACTACAATTTCATGAGCATTTCTAGATGATCATGATTTTCGTCATCGACGAAGTTAAACATTTTTTTTGTTACTCAAAAATTAATATAAAAAAAAAAAAAAAAAACAAGAGAGATACATGTTTTTAGCGCCAAAGAGTCGCAGTCTTCAGATAGAATTAACCGCTTCGCTGATTGTTGCAGGAGATATGGAAATATTTGGAAGGTTTTGGTTATCAAACGTTTCGAAGGTGTGCTTTGTTATGCAAATACAAATTCTCCGTAGAAAATGCTTAGAGAATATGTAAACAACTTCGACTAGAAGGCATTCAATGTGTGAATTGTTGGCGGTAAACATAATTTCTCATTTGACTGAATTTTATAGAAACAAACAAACTGTATTTGTGTTCAACAAATTGGCACAAAGTTAGGATGCAAAAGTTAATTTCACTGAGAAATTATATTGAAATTGAACAAAAATGTTACCAAATTATTCAAATCTGAGCTTAATAGGAGGCCGTGAACAATACTATTGCCTGAGTAGTATGAATTAGAAAACGATCATCAAAAGTCATTTTTGCAAAGATTGCTTTTTGAGTTCAATGGCGTATGCGCAACCTAAACAAATTTATTTATATTTGTATTTTTTTTTCTTTTTATAACAACTGTGTAGGCAGAAGATAAGGATTAGGTATACTCGTATGCTATCAACAAGATTGACACAAATTAGAAAAAAAAAAAAAATCTTTTACTTTTTTCTGTTTATATTTTATGGTACGTTCAACTGTTGATAAGTGGTAACTCCTACTTCAATAGTTACTAATTGTTGGACACCACAGCCTTCCGCGCACTTACGAGGGCAAGGTGAAAAGTTCTTGGCCTGACAATGAAAGACTGCGATTTTCAGTTAAAAAAATATTTTATTTGTCTACATAATTTCCCTTGACTTCAACACACTTGGTCCATCGTTTCTCCAACATCAGCATTCCTTCTCGGAAGTGAGAGTCTGGAAGGTTGTGAAAATATTCATCTACGGCCCTCTCAACTTCTGCATTGGATGCGAAGCGCTTCCCAGAAACAAATTTCTTCAAGTTTGGGAACAGTTGGAAGTCTGAGGGTGCCGAATCAGGTGAATAGGGGGGATGCCCAAGCAAATTGTACCCCAAATCCTGCAATTTTCCCATCGCCAACGCACACTTGTGTACAGGTGCATTGTCCTGGTGAAAGATGATTTTTTTTCTTCTTCAAGCCAGGCCTCTTCTCGCGAATTTTGGCATCCAGCTGGTCAAGAAGGTTGGAGTAATATTCGCCTGTAATTGTTCTGCTTTTCTCAAGGTAATCAATTAACAGGATCCCTTTCGCATCCCAAAACGCACTGGCCATGACCTTTCCGGCAGATGCGATCGACTTCGCTTTCTTTGGCGCTGAACCACCGGCTTCCACCCACGCGTTCGTTTCTGGCGTATAGTGGTGGACCCATGTCTCATCCGTGGTGACAAATCGCCGCACAAAATCGGTCTGATCCCTATTGAATCGGTCCAAAGATTGCCGTGAAAATCATTTGCGCATTTGCTTCTGATCGGCATTCAGCAAATGCGGCACCCATCTTGCGCAGAGCTTTCGCATCCCTAAGTTTTTGTGCAAGATGTTTCGCACCCTCTCTTCCGATATACACACTGCCTCAGCTATCTCACTCACCTTCTCACTCGCTTATCGTCCAACACGATATCATGCACTTTTTCGATGGTTTCGGGTGTGGTTGCGGTTTTTGGCCGTCCTTCACGTGTTTCATCTTCGATGGACGTGCGATCACTTTTAAATTCAGCTGCCCACTTTTTAACGATTGACATGGAAGGAGCTTTTGAACTTTTGTCAACTTTGGATGAATTTCCTTAGGGGTTAACCCATCCATAACGAAAAACACGCAAGACGTCTACTGCAAAAATTCGTGTAAAGAAACTACTTGAGAGAATAAGTTGAAACTTGTCATACGAACTAATGAGAAGTGCACCCGGGCAGGAAACATAAATTTTTGCTGATTGGAACGCCTGGGTGCATGGGCACTTTACTTTCAATTTTCAGCAGAAAGCTTTCTGGCATCCGAGACGGTTTAAAACTGAATTTTGGTCTTCCAGCTGAGCAATTGAAATCTTAGTCACCAATCATTTTAGTAATAGTTCAAATTAGAAATTAGTGAGTACGAAAGTAGTTTTCCCCTCCGTCGTCTACATTAGCTGCATTTTTGTATTCCTCTTGAGTTGAGTTCAGTTCAATAAAAAAACACGTTCTAGTTCAAAGAAATAGTTTTTGTTGTAAAGGTTGGTGGTAGTCTCTTTCAAAGTTTAACGTGAAATGGTCCCGCAAATAAATTCAAGTTTTCTTGAGGTACATAGTTAGTTATTATTTATGTTCCCTCAGACTAAACTTTTTCTATACGCTTTTAACAGATGATGAAGAAAGTAGTGAAGAATAAAGTGATCTTTCCATTTTCGATCTAACCCTTAGCGATTCCTCGATCTCTGAAAATAATTTCCATTTAAGACTAAACTGTTTTACGGCTCAGATTTTAATTGGTAACAATCCTTTCTAGTTATATATACAAAAGCAGATAAAATGCTTCAATTCGTTAATTAATTTTTAGATCGTATCAGAGTTTTACTTGAAAACAGTAAGAGGACGACAAAACGTTGGATGTGCAAAGGTACGGAGGGGATTTTAAATAAATGGGCTTAGTGTTACATTATTATTGTCAGTTAATCCTTTTTAGCTTTTTAGGAATAAATGTGAAGTTTCATGTTGATTTACCAGTTTGCAGTAGTCAAAAGAATAAGTTAAAGTCTGTGGTAATTTTAAAAATGTCTAATATTGAGCTCCGCGCAGTAATTAAATTTCTCACAAAACAAGGAAAAAGTGTGGAAAATATACTAAATGAAATCTAAACAGTTTTGCGTGTGATAGTCGACTCAAACTAAAAGAAATTACAGAAAAGGTTTAAAATATCTGAAACAACAAGTTTCAAAATTCTACACGATCATCTCAGAATGATACCTCATGTGGTATGTTGTAAGCAGTTTTCGGGGCTGTCCAGCAGAAGTTATCATCAAAATTGTTACTAGAAATGAAATTTGGGATCAACTGGAGCTGGAGTTTATGCAGTGGCGTAAAAGTGAAAAAGTTCAGAATAAAGAGCATTAAACCTAAAGCAAACTCGTGGTTTGACCAGAGCTGTAAAGAGGCTATCAGGTTGAAAGAAGTAAGCTTTCGGTCTTATAAAGCCAACAAATATGAGGAAAACCGAAAGAAGTTTAAACAAGCCAGAAAAGACTGCAATACCCATATTCGACGTGTAAAATTCTTACATGACCAAAAATTGAGGCAAAAAATCCTACAATGTCCCAAAGGTAAGGTAGTCAAAATTGTTGGTCATTCGTCAAAAATAATAAAAATTCTACCTCGTCTGCCATCCGCACGCTCATTTACAATGACATTCCAGCTGTTAGCCCCTTAGACAAAGCCAATGTGCTTGCTGCTCACTTTGCAGCCAACTCCACGCTGCCAGATAATGCTTTGTCTCCACTTGTATTTGAGAGCGTCAAATTTTCCAAGTCCACTTTCGCACTCGTACAGTTGCAGGAGTACTCAAAGGTCTTAACTTACACAAATCCGCTGGTCCAGATGGTATCCCCCCATAGTTTTGAAGAGGCGTTCTTCTACGCTGGCAAGCTTTTCTGTCTATCCTACTTTTCAGGGCTCTTTCCGAGTAGATGGAAAACAGCATTTGTCCAGCCCATTCCTAAAAAAAAGGCGAATCTTCCACCCTGTCCAATTACCGACCCATTGCACTTACGTCCCTTCTTTCCAAGGTCATGGAAACGCTGATAAATCGTCAGCTTATGAACGCAAACTCCTTAATGACCGGCAACATTGGTTTCGTAGCAACAGATCCACTGGTGATTTGATGGCATATCTCACCGAAAGGCATTTGACAGAGTTTGGCATCAGGCTCATTTGTAGAAAATGCGTGCATATGGCATCTATGAGTCTCCTCTTCAATGGATTAGAAATTACCTTTCGGGGCGTTCAATACAAGTTGTTTTGGACGGCTTCAAGTCTGCAATTCACCAAATAAATGCTGGTGTTCCCCAAGGCTCTGTTTTATCTCCGACTCTCTTTCTTATTTTTTATAAATGATCTCTTGTCTGCAACTTCTAATCCAATCCATTCTTTCGCAGATGACAGTACCCTCAGTTTTTCATATTCGTTCCCTAACTCCCGTCTTTGCTCTTCGGCCGTAGAAGGGAAACGGCAACGTATGTTAAATACATTAAATTCCGACCTGGACAGTATAATCAAATGGGGTTCAACCAACAGAGTGGAATTTAATGTTTTCAAAACACAATGCTGTCTTCTGTCTCTCAAGCGAAACCAAAACCCTCAACCATTATCCATGGATGGTTTGATGGATGGCTTGCATCATTGAAACCGAAGGACTTACCATCTTCGATGGAACGATCACATATTCGAGGTCGCGAAAAATGCTGCAAAATGTCTAGGATTCCTTCCTTAAACGGTGCGAGAAATATTTTACCCCGTCTGATCTGGTCTCAATTTATAAGGCATTCATCCGCCCTAAGCTGAAATATAACGCCCATATCTGGTCTGGTGTACCCAAGACCGTTCTGCACATTCTTGATAGGGTACAAAATCGCACGTTAAAACTTATAGGTGATAGAGACATTGTGAATACTATATATTCACTTGAACATAGGAGAAATGTCTCCTGTCTCTCTCTGTTTTATCGTTTTTTTTATAAAATTTATAAAAAATGC
Source organism: Pocota personata (assembly GCA_963082735.1). Lineage (NCBI taxonomy): Eukaryota > Metazoa > Arthropoda > Insecta > Diptera > Syrphidae > Pocota > Pocota personata. The sequence goes on from OY720430.1 coordinate 72,848,520, forward strand.
TCAAGCGAAATAGCCAGTTGCAGGTGTTTCAACATGACAACGACCCGAAACACACATCGAAGACGGTAAAAGAGTGGCTTATGGAAAACAGGATTCAAGTTTTTGATTGGCCACCACATTCCCCGGACTTGAATTGAAATCTTTTTGGGATCCTTAAGCGGCAATTCGCAGGGCAACGCTTTCGAAATAAGACAGAACTCATGTCTGCCTTGAAAGAAAATTGGGAAAGCATGGATTCGAAAATAATTTCAAACCTGATTTCTTCCATGCCGAAAAGATGTGCTGTTGTACTCAAAAATACGAAATACTGAAAGTTGCTTATATTTTGCACAGTCAAAATCGAAAATTTTCTTTATTTTTGTTGCTTAAAAAAAAATTTGAGTATTTCTAATTTTTTTTTTTTTTTAATTAAAATACAAAATTAATTCTTTAAGTAAAAATTTCCAATAGTTATTCTATTTCTTTTATAAGCAATAGAATACAAAAAATTGATTTGAAATGTTAAAATGAAACGGTTGCTTATAATTTGCACAATACTTCATTTACATAGGAATAATATTATTTGCCGCATTACAAACCACTCAAGCAATTAATTTTCAAGCACTACTGGAATATACAGTAATTAATAGTAATCTTAATTTTAGTTATTACTTTTTCTTATTTCACATTGTTTTCCAGTGTTGCATTCCAGTATTACAAATTAAACTGAACCGATTCACTTTTTGAACACAGCCCTTGAAATACTTGATTCACCACGTGAAAGTGGGTGGAGGGTCAGTTATGTGTAAAGTGTTGTTGCTTTGCTCATTCACAGACACGAAAATGAATTACAAGAATAAGTTTGATATCTCTTTATTCAATGATTTTATTTATTGCATATTTTACTTGTTACTTAACTTACTTAACTTATGTCCTGTATCCCCTTGTGGGTCCTAGGGCCTCTACAACGCCTACGCGCCATCGTGTGCGATTTCTGGAAATGTGCCTCAGCTCTCCCCAACTCTTTCCCAGTTGCCGTGCTTCCTTCTCAACTGTTCTGCGCCACGTACTCCTAGGACCGCCGCGTATCCTGCCATCCTGGGTAAGCGGGTTCCATTGCGTCGCTTGGTTAGCTATGGACCTGTCACCCTTTCGTAGAGTGTGACCGATCCACTGCCACTTTCGTCGTCGTATGGTTGTGCCTATAGGTTCATGGCCCGTTCTCTGATAAAGCTGTTCGTTAGAGATACGGTTTGACCAGAATATCGTTAAGATGTAACGTAGACACCTATTGACAAACGTTTGCAGCTTCCTCGTGATAGTGACGGTCACTCTCCAGGTACCACATCTATATAGCAGGACGGATTCAACGTTGGAACGGAACAGTCGTAGCTTGGTGTTTAAGCTAATTGCATTACTTCGCCAAACTGTGGATAGCATCCCAAACGCAGATTTTGCTTTACCTATTCGGCTGGCTATATCCAGTTCGCTGATGAGTTTGGTCCTAGGCTGATCATTTTTGTTTTTGCCGAGTTAATTTTCAGCCCAACTACGTCTGCTTCCCTCTCCACATTTGCTGTCATTTGGTGAAGGTCCATTATTCTGTGAGACAGTAGGCATACATCGTCGACGTAGTCGAGGTGTTTGAGTTCAGATGTGAGAGTCCATCGAATTCCTCCATTTCCTGTTGATAGGCCGCATTCAGCACATCGCTAATCACCAATAAAAACAGTATTGGTGAAAGTATGCAGCCTTGCCGAACCCCACTTTGGGCTTCGAATTCCTCAGACAGCCTTTCTCTCTGCAAAACGTGACACTTAATTTATCCGGAATGCCACTCCTGCGCAAGGCACGCCAAATAAATTCCCGATTGACACTATCAAACGCCTTTTCAAAATCGATGAACAACAGGTGAAGGTGTGATCGATATTCAACACATTGCTCGATGATGATCCACAGGGTGTTGATGTGGTCGACACAGGAGGATCCAGAGCGGAAATCTGCTTGTTCGGCATCAAGTGTGTCTTCAAGGTGTTCTTTGATTCGCTCCAGGATGATTCTAGCTATTATCTTGGTCACAGCAGGCAGCACGCTGATTCCTCTCCAGTTTTCGCACTGCATTAGGTTGCTTTTTTTAAGGATCTTGACGATCATTCCCTTTTTCCACTCATCCGGAAAACTCTCGGCTTCCTATGTTTTCCCGACAAGTGGGAACAGTAGCTCTGCCGATGCTGTTGACGCAGCTTGAAAAAGCTCCGCTGGTATGCCGTCAAGTTCTACCGCCTTATTAGTTTTCAGTGCTTTGATTGCGGTAATAATCTCGTCCTTACTGGGGGTTGTGGTGCGAATTCGGGAATTTCTTTCTACGGACACTTCAGACTGACTTGGGTGCATATTGCTGGCGAATACTCAGTTTAGAACCGAAGCAAAATGCTCCTTCCACATCTTCAGTTGATCCTCATCCGATATTAGCAAAAAACCGTCTAAGCCTTTCACTGGGTGTTGAGTAGAGCTTCGGCCACCTACAAGCTCCTTAGTGATTCTATAAACGGTTCTGCTGTCGCACCTCGTTGCTGCTTCTTCTGCTTCCGTAGCCAGCGCATTGATGTAATTGCGCATGTCACGTCTCACGCTATGCTGTACTTCTCTCATCTTCGATATGAGATCCTCGATATGCGATCCTCCCTGCTGCTGAAGTTGCTGCAATTCGAGCTCTTAGCTGTTTTCTTTCGTTGATCCTTCTCCAGGTATCCTCGGAAAGCCACGCCCTATGGTTTCCCTGCGATTGACCGACAATCCTTTCAGCACCTGATCTGAAAACAGTTTTCACAGCGCACCAATGGTCTTGGATGGTGGCGGGCAGGGAGCTGCTGATTGTTTCCACTCCACGTGAGGGATGGTCCCTTAATTCTTGGCGCACTGAGGGAACTCTCAGTCGGTCTACGTTGAACCTAGGTATTCTTGTGTCGTTAGATCTACGAACGGCAGCAGTGCGTAATCGGAGAGTAGCTATCATAAGATGGTGGTCTCGTAACTACCCCATGTCGGCACCTCGCCTGTTTCGGTCGTCTGATGGCAAAATGGTCAATTTGGTTGGAGGTTGCTTGCCTGTCAGTTGACACCCAACTGATTTTATGGCAGGCTTTATGCTCAAACATGGTGCCACCTATGACAAGACGATTTGCGTTACCAAAGTCAACAAATCTTTAGCCGTTGTCATTTCGATTGCCTAGTCCGTGACATCCCATAACATGTTTGAGCCCTTCGTTGTCGCAGCCTACCTTGGCATTCAGGTCCCCCATCACAGACGAACCATCCGTGGGGGCGTAACACTGTATAATGGTTACCCGACGTACTCTCGTCCGGAATCTGGCCGCTAAAATCCTATCACCGTGCGGCTGCCAGGAAATTAGGCCTCTGCGTGCTGTTGGCGTTAGCAGCAGTCCAACTCCATATCCACGGGGGTTTCCGGTTGGTCTTCCGGAGTAGAGTAATACAGTATTACGCGTTGGGGATTGGTACTCACCCGCATCTAACCATCTTATCTCGCTTACTCCCAATATGTCCAGCCTATATCGCATGAACTCATGCTCCAATTGAAGGAATCTGGCGTTCTGAGGTCCTTCACTCTGAGAGTCAAGGAGCGTCTTCACATTCCAGAAACCAATCTTAGTCCGGGTACGATAGCCAAAGGTCGTCAACGTGTTATCAGTCCTTATCCGAGGCATTGTGTCGGTTTCCGTAGCGATTAAAGTTTCGGTAACGCGGGTTGCTGGCCCAGGTTACCTAGCCTAGGCATAAGACCCTAGACAATCTCGCACTTGAAATTTTGGCCTACATGTATAAGGATTTATACATGCAGTTTCCCGAGGACCACCACGAGGAGGTAAAGCAAGCACTACATTACGAACTTGATTGTTGCGCTACTGGTCCAATCCATGTTTTGGACAGTCAGTAGTTTCCCGATCAATCGCCATGCAGGCCCCCTATTTTTACTTGTTGTTGACCTACGAGTATTTCTTATACAGGTTCAGAATCAGGATCTTCTCTTTTAATCGTTAAAAATCTGTGTATTGATTGTCCATATTCCAGAGTTTCAAAATCCGTAACTGATGTTTCGAACACAAAAGACGCTGTAAAATGGTCCCAGGGGTAGTTTAGTGATCTCGTAGATCGTGATTGGTACCTCTAGTTTGCCTGTCAGACGATCTTGGAAGGATACTTTCAAAGCAATTTTAAAGGTATACCCAGAAACATCGAAGCGCCGTAGGCGATGACAACACTATTATTTCCTTCCATCTTATAAAAGAGGTTGCTCAAAGCAAAAGCAAGATACTGCGTGACTGTTGAAATGCTTTAAAACTTCCACAAAACCCTCAGCAGTCATCCAACCGTTTCTTAATGTCATTCCCACAATACCAATTAGAGCGCTAGGAAAAATAGTTAAAAAGAATTTGATTGGCGGTACAGCTAAACCAACAGCATTAATAATGCCAACAAATGTTAAATTTAAAATTGTTGACAAAATCCGACAAAAAAAAAAAATATAGGAAATGGAAAGAAAAAATATTTTAAGAATAAAAAATCACCCAACGAAATAATTTTCTCTGGATTTCGCTTCTGTAATTTGGAGACCAGAACAAATATTGTTCTTAACTATCCAACCAACCTGTGCCAAAAGCGTTCACCACTAACATCATGTACCCATGAGCATTCAAAACTTTCAACTAAATTCCTATTCATGTATTCACTCCTGAAACCGATTTTTCACATACAAACTCGAATGCATAGCCACTAAAAAGCTGAATCTTCAATTTGTTCAACAAACATTCCTCCTCCACGCTGCACAATCCATCTTCGAAATTTCCCTTTGCTTCAAGAAGACAACAATCCTTCCACAAGCATAGACTGTGCACTTCCTGCAGTCATCCGCGCTGTGGGTGATTTACGAGTATGCAAAATGGTGTAAATACAATTGAAGCTTAGAAAACTCTAAAATGCTTCCTGTTGTCCTTTCAAGTCAAGCGGTACTCAGCAATACTGCTTAAAGCGATATCATGCAGCAGTTCATTACGACAAACACTGGAAACCGCCCTACTCTACTGAATTTGTTGATGCCATGCCTGTATGTTATTCCACTACCATAACATATGAAATAGGAAACTCCACGATTCGTATCGATTGAGTACATCTTATCGGACGTAAACTCTACCACTGTCAAGATAGTAAATTCTAAATTGCCGTGCACCAGTAGTGAAAGGAGAAAGTTTTTCTGCGCTGGGCCTTGCTCTTTTCTGTGCCAATTTTCACGAGGTGTAGAGTGAAAAGTTACACAAAAAGAAAAATCAAATTATCCACTAGTAGTTGGACTTCAACAGGATCTTATGCACATGCAATAGACCATGATCACTGTGGCACGTCCAAAGTGAAGCGAAAGGCGAAGATTTCATGCAATCGAAGCGCTGCCTTAGCTGTACCAACACCACTAGCAATGGAATGACTTTCGGTGAGGCAGACTGTTGGTTGTTGCAGCTTCATCTGATTTCGGTTTGGAACTTAACAAGATACTTTTAAATTTTATGGTCACGATGTGCGGGCTAACGTTAGATGCTTGTTGCATGTCTGCTTATGTGGTGCAGCAGTCGAATAATATTTCAAATTTATGTGTGCTGCATGTTCTGTGTTCACCCAGGGATAGCAAAACGATGTGAAAGCATAGATGCGGAATCAAACTAAAAGAACAAAGAAACGATATGATTTTAATTGTGTGAGGATTTTCACGTTGATAATGGAGTTAAAAAGTAATTTTGTGATAAGTCAAAAGATGTTTACATGGCCAATCTTTGTTAATGCTGTCCCCAAAAATGTTGTTTTTTTTTTTTTTTTTATTTATTTGTTAGTTGTAAACTTTACTTCCTAATATCAACATTTCGTGTCCCCCGCGCGGATATTCAAATTTCGTTAAACATGATATAAGTCTTGTATCTACCCTTCGTAACGACTCCTAATTTATCGCTTATACCCAATCTCTAAGCAAAAAATTGAATACTACAGCTACAAATTTGCAGAAAGTCGGTATAATCCTAAAAAGCAATGGCGTATTGTCAATAACATCTTAGGCAAGAACAAAAAAGACCCGGATTTAAGGATTCTTAAATTAGGCAATAAAATCGTCAGTAGTAATGAGGACTTAGGCAACGGCATGAACGCTTTCTTTAAAAATGTAGCTGAAAAATGTATATAAATAAATAAATAAATAATTAAATAAATAAATAAAATAAATAAATAAATAAATAAATAAATAAATAACGATTTACTAAGAACGTTTGTGTAGAATTTGTATTTCAACTTAAGCTAAGTGACATTTAGCTCGTTAACGAGGGAATTTTCAGGTATGCTACATCTTAAAAGAAAAGAATTAGTTAGCCTTTTTAAAGGGTGGTTAAGTTTTAAGGGCCGATGTTGATTTTGAATAAAACACAAATTATTTAGGAAATTACTGTCATTTCTTTTTATTATGATAATATTGGTATGGTTCAATTATGTATGGAACAAAATATCGGCCAAATGGCCGCCGCGACCTCTGCGGCTCACCTCCATCCGATGGTCCAAATTTTCGATGACGCTGAGGCATAATTGAGGTTCTATGCCGTTAATGTGCCGAATTATCTCATCCTTTAGCTCTTGAATTGTTGCTGGCTTGTCGACGTACACCTTTTCTTTCAAATAACCCCAAAGAAAGAAGCCCAACGGTGTCAAATCACATGATCTTGGAGGCCAATTGACATCGCCACCACGTTTGATAACACGGCCATTGAATTTGTCGCGCAAAAGAGCCATTGTTTCGTTAGCTGTGTGGCAAGTGGCACCATCCTGTTGAAACCACATATCGTCCACATCCATATCTTCCAATTCGGGCCATAAAAAGTTCGTTATCATCTCACGATAGCGAACACCATTCACAGTAACTGCCTGATCGGCCTCATTTTGGAAAAAATACGGCCCGATGATGCCGCCAGCCCATAAACTGCACCAAACAGTCACTCTTTGTGGGTGCTTGGTTTTTCGACAATCACTCTTGGATTATCATTCGCCCAAATGCCTCATCACTGAAGATGATTTTCTTCGAAAATTGATCATCCACTGTTGCCATTTCTTGCCACCATTGTGACCATTGACGACGCTTGAAATGGTCAAGAGGCTTTAGTTCTTGAGTCAATTGCACATTGTAAGCGCGTAAATGTAAGTCTTTATGCATAATGTTCATCAACGACGAGCGTGAGAGGTGCAATTGTTGGGCACGACGACGAGTTGAGTTAGACGGCTCTTCGCGAACAACAGCAATATTTTCTGCAGTACAAGCTGTACGAGCATGCATTGGTGTTTTCACATCTCCTACAGACCCGGTTTGCACAAATTTTTGCACGATTTTTCCGATTGTACGCACATTTGGACGATTAAATTGACCGAAAGAATCACGAAATGCACGATATGCATTTTGATTTGAACGCCCATTTTCATAATAAGCCTGAATAACTTTAACGCGTTGATCGATTGTGTATCTTTCCATGGTTCAAATTGAGTTAGTCTGAAATTGAGAAATGTCAAATGAAATGCAGAAAAAAACTTGACGTTTAGGTGTGGTTCACATTCAACATCGGCCCTTAAAATTTAACCACCCTTTATTCTGTCAGAGACCAATTCAACATCATGTAACTTTTTGATATGACACTTAGCACAATTTCCCCACACAGGACAACCATAGAGCTGGAGTGCTTGAAAAATGACTATGTATAATTATTTTATTTTGGTCGGATAAGAGAGACCTTCTATTTATAAATGGGTATAACATTGTTATAGCAATGCTTATTTTGTGCAGAGTTTTGGTTATATGTTCTTGAAATGTCAGCCTTTTATCAAGATGTATACCCAGGTATCTAACTGTGTTCTCCCAGGCTATCGGCTGCCCAATAACCATGATTAGACGCCAGCGGGCACATCTAACAAATTAGACGAGCTATTATTCACAAACACTTTAAAATTACGGTTTGACAAGAAGCTTTGAATAACTTTGCACAAAAAAGGGGGAAAATTGATATTAAGCATTTTGAATATAAGTCCATTGTGCCAGACGGAGTCAAATGCTTTCTCTATGTCGAGGAGTAACATGCCCGTCGACTTTCCTTCACGTCGATTTTTCCTGATGAGATTGGTGATTCGAAGTACTTGATGACTGGTACTGTGAAAGCGCCTAAACCCGAATTGTTCGTTGGGAATTATTTTGTGCACATCGATTATGCTTAGCAGCTTGTCCTTGAGAACTTTTTCGAAAATCTTACTCAGGCTGCTTAGCAAGCTAATTGGTCTGTAGCTTTTCGGGCTTTCGCTTGGTTTTCCTGCTTTCGGAATTGGAACTACTTTTGCTATTTTCCAGACAGTTGGAAAGTATTGAATTTTGAGGCATGCGTTTAATATAAATGTCAAAGATTTAATTCCAACCTTTGGTAGATGTTTCAGATAGGTATTTTTGATATTGTCCAGGCCAGATGTTTTCCTAGTTAATAAGTTTTTTATGTAGTACTTAATTTCGTTCTCATTAATGAACGCATTTACTGGAGTTTCAACATCGATAAGATTAAATGTCTCTAAAGAATCGCTTACTAGTTTAATTGTATCCACATCACCTAAGCTATCGGAAACAATATGATTTTTAGCAAATGTTTGACTGAGTAGGTTAGCTCTGTCATTATCCGTGTAGTAAGTATTACAATTATCTTTAAGAACTGGAATTTGTTTATTTTTGTTTTTAACAATCCTGACAATATTCCAAAAAGGTTTGGAAGCTTTGTCAAGGGAATTTAACTTAGTATTCTACACTTCATTTCGTTTATTTTGTATTAAACTCGAGATTAACTTGTTAAAATATTTAATCATAGTGTGAGAAATCGGGTGCCTATACCTTTGCCAGTTTCTTCTGTGTTTATTTCTTAGTTTAATAGTAATGGGGGATTTTTACTTGATAAAACTAGTCAACTTTCCTTCTATTTCGGGCCCATTAGTAATTCAGAACTTCTCGTTATTATTAACAGCTTGAAAGCTAAGAACTCATGTGGGATAGATGGCATTAGTAACGTTATCATCAAGAAGATAGGAAAGTTCATTGTAAATCCCTTGAGGCACATTGTTAATCAAAGCTTTCAGTGCGGAATATTTCCCGATTGTCTTAAAACCTCGTTAATCATTCCGATTTTAAAAAAAAGGTGATCCAAGTGACCCAAACAACTATAGGCCAATATGCTTGTTATCGGTCTTCTCAAAGACTTTTGAAAAGGTAATAGTTAACAAAATGCTTAACTTTCTTGAAAAGACTAGATTTTTTAATAAGTTGCAATTTGGTTTTATGAAAGGTAAGTGCACTGAAGGTGGAATTGTGGCCTTTTTAAAGAGAATTCATAATGCACTAGACAATAATCTAAAAACAGTTGACTTTTTCTTGATTTAACAAAAGCCTCACGATCCATTAATTCGAAAACTCTGGTACCTCTGGCTTTAGAGGCAATATATCTGAATGGTTTGCTAAATCGAAAACAGCGCGTTAGGGTAAATGGATTTGTAAGGAAGGAAGAAGTCTGTCCAAATACTGGTGTCCCACAGGGTTCAGTTCTAGGACCAATCCTTTTCCTTGTTTACATAAATTCCATATTTAACCTACTCTTAAACGGTCATTTAATTGGATATGCAGACGATCTAGCGCTCTCATTGTCTGCATGACAATTCTTTAGTTACAATTCGAGACCAAATAAATTCTGATCTACATTTGCTTAGTATCTGGCTTAATTACCATCAACTTATACTTAGCACAAAATCTTAGGCGATGTTCTTTTCCTTGTCTAACCAGAACACAGCAATTGAAGGCATTACATCTCATCATCTTAGTTGCGACAAGCTGAACTGCACAAATAAATGCTTTGCTTTTGAATTCGTGAAGGAGTATACGTATTTAGGAGTTGTAATAGATAACAAATTAAACTGGAAGTCACACATAATGCCCCTAAAAAAAATACTATACATATCTTTAAACAAAATGTATCACTTGCGTAAGCTTGATCCGCATAGTTTACTTTCAGCTATCTACTACGCATTGGTTCAATCACGGCTTGAGTATGGTCTTGCTTGTTGGGGCTGTGCCTATATAAGTAACCTGAGTCCTATTATTACAGCACAGAAAAAAATAATTCGGTTATTATTATGTAAAAACAGATTTGAGCCCTCACTGCCCCTATTTCAATCAGCCAAAATACTACCACTTCGTTACCTTTAACTTAACTGTAAATGGTATGTCAAAACAATGTATGAGAAACTTTTAGAATTGAAGAAGGTCTACAAAAAAGTCCATACATACTACATACTTGTACTATTCACTAATATCACTAAACAGCCCTGCCCTGCACCAATAAACACTCAAAAAATGTATTTCTCAATATTGGCTTCTCTTAGGACTTAAACACTTTTTTTTTGTGTATTAGATAGCTTGTCTGTGCATTAGCGGAGCACTGCGAACGACACCTTCCACAGCTATGCACATTCTCTTTTATCTAATACCCCTCGACATTCTTGGTAGGCAAATGGCAGCTAACTCAGCTATTCGCCTCAAAACTACTTCACAGTGGTCCAAAAAGGTATTTGGCCACGCCTCCATCTTAAACAATTTTAATATCTTCCCAGAAGACATTGACTACACCATACCCAATTTTGACAAAAACTTTCAATTTACCATGCTTTCCAGAGCATTCTGGGAAGAAGGTGGTTTCACGGAAGATAAGTCGTTATATTTTTATACCAACGCCGATTCAAAAACTGGGGTGGTGTCTTCTCTGATAGGCTTAATTTAAACCTCTCTTTTCGTCTCCCAAACCACTGTAGCGTGTTCCAGGCGTAGATAATGGCAATAAAGGAAGTCTTGTCTTGGCTAAAGAAAAACGTGATATCGACCGTTGATATCCGCATCTTTTCAAGCAGCAATCCTTGGAATCATCCTCAACAAATTCTATAACAGCTCTAGACTGCCGATCGTCTCTTATAGAGATGGCGGAGCAGTTTAATATTCACCTAATTTGGGTGCCGTGACATAGGTATATTCCAGGAAATTGTAAGGCTGACGAACTTTCCAGACATGAAACAACAATACCCATCCTTCCAGAGAAAAGTTTACTGTGTGTACCTTCGCTACATACAAACTTAAATTAATGCTGGATGCTTATGAAAGGTCAAAATCTAGGTGGACAAGTGGTACAACTTGTCTAGCGACAAAATAGATTTGGCTTAATCTGAATCTGAAATGCTCTAGGAATTTGATTTCTATCAATAGAATGCATATCAGCGCTCTTATTGTTGTCATTGCTGGGCACTGTCTAATAGGCAAACATGCAACAAGGCTTGGCCTGATTTCTGTAGAAGCTGTATGGACGACGAGGAGGAGGAGGAGACTATTCTTCACCTTCTCCAAAACTCCACTTAGAAGCCCTCTGTTTCAACGACCTAAATGATCTGAGTAAAATAGACGTTAGGGACCTCCTACGCTTCATCAGAAGCTCCAAATAATTCTATGAGTAGGCTAGAGGCCGCTTCCCAAACCCATGTGGTATCACAATGGACCTATTACTGGTCTAAGTGTGTTGGCTTTCTTAGCTGACAGCCACCTCAACCTAGATTTCTATATGATGATCTTTATATCTTTTATTATATGTGTCTTTATGATGATCTCTGCAACAGGCTAGGTACAGTTTTTAAAAAGAAACTAAACAAAAAAGAACGCCCTGATGGCTTTATGAGACGGGGAAGCCGGGCGGGTCTACTAGTATTTTTTATAATTTTTTACCGACGCAAAGTATGTCCCTCGATATTTTCCACTGCTTTTTCTTTAAAAAATTAAATTTCAAGCGAACATTCTCAGAAATTCTACCTATAAATTGATTGTGAGTGTCTTCGAAACTCTCAACTAAATGCTAAAAGTCCAAGGGCTTAGATTACCCTATGGTAGGCATGTTATTTTGCTATATGTGCCGTAATAAAGTCGTGAAGAGAACCATGGCTTACTCGTAGGTTCGCGCTGTCAAAAATAGAAAGAAACGCCACATGCCATAAGGAAAATACCACAAATGCAATCGTAATTAGTGCTCTCCTCATATTATGTATCCGAAAAATGTATCCACAGCAGCCCTTTACTGCGGTTTTTACATGTAAATTTCTGTAGTGGTGTATATATCAGGTTGACAACTTAGTAATTGTTGATTTTTTCAGATAAATAAAACACATTTTTTTAAATACAACGAATAAACTTTAATCAATGATATATTTTCCATTTTGTTCGATGACCTTTTGCCATCTTTCTGGCAACTTCATAATTCCACGTTCGTAGAACTTCTGATCTTTATCGGCAAAAAACTGAATCAAGTGCGATTTCACAGCGTCATCATCATTGAAAGTTTTACCATCCAAAGAGTTTTGCAAAGATCTCGAAATAAATGGTAATCTGATCGAGCAAGGTCAGGGCTATATGGTGGATGTAACATCAATTCCCAACCAAACTCCAATAATTTTTGGCGAATGACCAAAGATGTATGTGGCCTAGCGTCGTCCTGGTGAAAAATGGTCCAAGTTTGGCCGTTTTTCGTTGATCGCTGTATTTAATTTGACCAGTTGTTGACAGTGCACATCCGAATTGATCGTTTGATTCCTTGGAAGCAGCTCAAAATGCACCACACCTTTCCAATTCCACCAAATTGAGAGCAAAATCTTCTTTTGGTGGATATTAGCTTTCGAGGTGGAGTGTGCTGGCTCATCAAGCTTGGACCAAGATTGTTTTCGATTGATGTTACTGTAAACAACCCATTTTTCATCGCCAGTGATGATTCGCTTCAAAAAAGGGTCGGATTCATTACGTCTAAGATGCAAATCGCAAGCGTTGATGCGCTTCGTTAAATGAATTTCTTTCAAATCATGTGGAACCCAAATATCAAGCTTTTTAACGAGTTTCATACGTTTTAAATGTTTCTCAATCGCTGTAGGAGTATGTGACACATTTAACTTTTTTGCTATCTCTTAGTTACAGTTATATGACGATCCGAATCGATTATGGCTTTAATTTGATCATCATAAAGCTCATCTGGTCGACCTGATCGTTGTTCATCTTTCAGTTAAAAATCTCTGGAACGATATTTGTCAAACCAATTCCGGCACTGTCTTTCTTTTAAGGCTTCTTCACCATACACAACACGTAACTTTTTAGTAGTTTGCGCTGCGTTCTTTACTTTACGGAAATAAAAAATTTAAATATGACGAAAATGCTCGTTTTTGCACTCCATATTAAAACTGACGCCAAACTAATACCTTTTCACAAAAATACGCGCAATTTGCTTCTAAAGCAAAGTAAGACTGACAGCTAACAAATATCAAAAGGAAAAAAATATGTCATTGACAGAAGCCATTAAAAAAATATGGCCAAAGGCATCTTAGTTGCCAACCTGATGCTTACTCGTACATATATCAATTTGTGCAAGGCAGTCGCACGTTTTAATTATTTTTCAGTTGTATTACAAAGATTCGAAAGCAAAACTGTCGTGAAGAATCTTTTTAATTACACTGTACGGATTCGGCAATAAACTGTGAGTTTATTACATTCAAATGGCTGTGAGATGCTAGGCCAGGACCTGCTTGGACTGTGCCAAAATATTTATTTTTACATAAAGTATTCCAATTAATCTTAATTAAGTTTTAAGCTTAGAGAGAGTGAAGTGTATTATTATTATGGTATTATAGTACTAAGAGCACATGTCCCGATTTAAGAGGGGCAGTCCCTCTGCTTAAATTATGTTTTCGTTTTTGAAATGTGTTACGAAACTCAACAGAATTTACGAAATGATCCGATTTTTGAATGTACACGAGTCTTGTTGAAACTTAAACGGCTTGCAACCGAATTGTTTGCGTGCTCACTTCCTCAAAGCTCATTCTAACACCTTTGAAGTATATTTAAGCATTTATTTTTACACCAGAGTCCAAAAATACCAGTACAGTGGGTCTTTGGGCAGACACAGCGGCGCATACCAGCACGTTCAAACGATTCATATATTCGATTTTCCAGTCAAATATACACAGGTCGACATAATTCATCGTACGACACATATAAACGCTGTTGGTCGGTACCTACACAGTTCAATCAAAAAAGGACTAGGATTTAAGAATCAGAACAAAAAAACAAAGATTAACTAGATATTAGATTAAATTAAAATTCTTTTTGTTTTCTTAAAATTTAAACAAAAAGGAAAAACACATTTGGCTCAAACGACAAAATTCTTCGTACGACTAGTTTCGACTTTAATTTTTTGAAGAAATCGGGTTGTCAGTAACTTGTTAGGCCTCCACGAGATTTAAGGACTGCTTGTAGTCGACGTGGCATAGAAGAGACCAGGTTTGTCGTAAAATCTTCGGGTACACGATTCCATTCTAGTTGGAGGGCTTCCTTAAGAGTCGCTTTTGACGAAATCCGGTGTTTATGGAGTTGTTTTTCCAAATAGTCCCACAAATACTCTATTAGGTTTAAGTCCGGGCTCTGAGGGGGAGAATTAAGCTGTCTTGGAGCATAGTATAGCAACCAATCCTTTACTTTTCGAGCGGTGTGTTTAGGATCGTTGTTTTGCTGAAATATCCAGCCGGGATCCAAACTTAATTTCTCTACTGATGGGCGTAGATTTGCTTTTAATATGTCGAGGTACATGTGTTGGTCCATGTTACCTTCAATAAACACCAGCTTTCCCACGCCAGACCAAGCCATGCTCCCCCAAACCATAACACTACCTCCACCGTGCTTCACTGTTCTTCTTACATTTTGAACTTCCATTTCAGTGCCGCTCTTTCGCCAAACTCTTGCAGGACCGTCATGACCAAAAATGATGTACTTGCTCTCGTCGGTGAACACAACTTTCTTCCAAAAAGAAAGATCAGCGTCCTTGTGTAAAGTGGCAAAGTCTTTACGTTTTTTCTTATTCGCTTCACTTATGGATGGCTTCTTCCTTGGTGTTCTTGAAAAATACCCATGTCTGCTGAGGGTCCTTTCTATTGTACGCGTGCTGACGTCTGTCCTACATGTATCCGCGACTATTTGTTTTATGGTAGGGCAATTAGTTCTTGGGTTTTTTTGCACTGTGTTCAGAATGACCCTTTCGTCCCTTTCATTTAATTTGCGTGGACGGCCTGTTCTTCGCGCGTACTCAACACTTTCTGTTTTTTTGAACGTTTCTACGATGTACTGCACAGTTGATTTGCTTTTTCCCACTGTGCGTGCAATTTCTGCTAGCGATTTGCCTTCTTTCGAAAACAAATCTACTACCACTTGGCGGAAATCTTGGGTCGTTTCTTTTCTCCTTTGTTGAACTGACATGATCACTTTTTTTTGCAAAAGATGTTAACTCACTAAGAGCTGAATACAGAATAATATGCATTTTGCTAAAACCGTAATTACAAACAGAAAAACTAACCGAATCAATCGCCGTACGATGAATTGTGTCGTTTGCACTGCAGCGCATTTTATTGCTTTTACGAATAACTTGAACAAAAGAGATGGAATGAGGGACAGGAGGATATGGATAATAAAAACATCTTTTAAACTCCTAATTGTATGCAACACTATCTATAAGGATTATATTCTTATTGTGATTGTCATTAATAATAATAATAAACTAAACTAAACTAAACTAAACTTTAGTGATAGGAAATAAAAAAATAATAAAACAATAGGTTCATGAATATATTGGAAATTTATCTATCGTACGAAGAATTTTGTCGGCCTGTGTATTTTAAACAATAAAATTTACTATTATATTTAAATAATTCAATTAATTCTTCTTCTGACTTCTTCGTAGCAGTATCAGGATGCTCAGCGTGAAGCTTTTCCACGTTCGGTTTCTTTACACGCGTACCTCTACTTCAGTCTCGTTTTGATACTCCCACTTATATCCATCGCTGCCATGTCTCTTATATTTTTAATACATCGTCCAATGTTGCCATACAATGTTAAAGGACGAATGACTGTCGTATAAAGCAAACCTTTGTAAATTGATTTCCCTTCGAAAAAGCCGCATTGGCTATCATGAAGTTTAACTATATTGCGAGATCGACTGTCTAAAACCTGACTGAGATATTAGCTTCACCGATCGATAGTTGTTGCAATTCCTCGTGTTTATTCAGTGGAACAAGAAAGCTCTCCTCCACTGACTTGGCATCCTATCTCCTCTCAGCTTCAAATACTTGATATTACAATTTGATGCATTTTAAAATTTGAAGCTAGGCATTCCATAGGACAAGACCGAAATCGCTTAATTCTATGCTTTATCACACTATCGAAACGTCCTAATTCAAATACCATCAGCTTTTTGTTAGAACAATTTGGCATCTGTTTCACCCTTCGCCGCCATTTACAGCTTTAAACACATTCGCACTTCGTTGGTCTCCTCCCTAAAAACTTGATTACATTTTCAGTCGAAAAGACAACAAAACCATAGGTCTGCCCTGTGGAGCATATCATGACTATTCCAAAAAGTACGACTGATTTGATTTTTTTTTTTTTTTTGCATCATAGAGGTAAAAGCGGTTTTTGTGTTCTTGTATCTGCACTTTACACCGGCAAATATAAATTAAACGGCACATCACCACCACCGGTTTTTGTGGATGAAAGAAAAAATATTCACCAAAAATTCCTTTTTTGTTGACCAGCATGTGAGCAAAATATGTGCATACTGTATATGTATGCACGTATGTTTATTTTTTTTAATCCAGCACTTATGAATATGTTTTTCGCTCGAAGGTTGAAAGGGTCAGAGGACAGAGCGAATGGATTACGAAATATTCCCACAAATATCTGGCAAAAAAGGGTTTTAGTGAAAGCGTTTAACCTAAAAAAATGTTTGCCCCTGTCTTCAGATTTTTAGTTAAGTGAGCTTTATGACAGATTATCTGCATTTTGCCGGAGCGGTTGCAAGGTGTGGAAAAGTTAAGGAAAGAATGGAAAATAAATAAATTAATATTTTGTAGCTAACAGCCCATACAGGGCCGGGCCTGTCTTGACGCAGCCACTTGTGCGTGCTATATTTCTTCAAGCGATTGAAAGTGGTCTACAACTAATTGCCGCATCCGAAGGGTATACTTGAGAAGCTTTTTCATGGCAGTCTTACTCTCGGATGTTTGGCAGACTCGAACTTGAGTCTCCTACTCAGTGGGCTACATACTTAACTACTAATTCTAAATTGGTACTTCCCCCCTCTTAATTCTCAACATTTAACAGTGATTCTATGAAGTTTCATTCCTGTGTTGCATTTAATTCGGCACATACTCGAGCACCAATTCTTTTTCCGACTTTTCCAACTATCTCGGTACTTACCTTCAATTCACCCAGCTTTATAACTCTCTCTACCAGCGCTACCTAAATAAAGCGGAAGACATTCTTGTAAACGATCCCAAGTCTTTTTTTCCAATTGGTCAACTATAAAAGAAAATATGACGGTTACCCTAGGTAGGTAGGTAAAGTGTAGGTTCAGAAGAACCCAATTAGCGCTAAGTGCGCCGTTTTGATACCACAAAAACTCGTGTACCCTGTTTGTTAACGTGTGTTATTGGAGATAGAAAATATAATTAGACCCAACCCGTGGAGTTCAGAAACAGAATTAGATCGTCAAAGGGTTTACCTAGCGTGCGTTTTCTAGTCCTTGCTAGGGCAGGACAACTGCAAAGAAAGTGGAAAAGAGTTTCCCTGTCGTTACTGTCTTTGCAGCTGCGACAGAAAGAGTTGTGAGGAATGCCAAGCTTGGCCGCGTGGTCCCCTATAGGCCAGTGGCCTGTAATAATGGCTACAATTCTGGCAATATCAGGCCTTGATCTGCCTAGTAGCTCATTTGACTTAGGTTTGTTGAAACTGGGCCATGTCTTCCTTGATATGGAGCAACTGGTAAGGTTGTTCCACCCGAGATTGGCGAGCTGGAAGAAGTGGCGGTGTAAATTGCCCTTAACGACTCCTATCGGAATATTGACTCTTTCCGCTAGCGAGCCATTAAGGGCTGACCCTCGCCTGGCTAGCTCGTCTGCTCGCTCATTTCCCTCATAATTGCTGTGTCCTGGGACCCAGATGAGGGTAATTTCAGAAAGGATACTTTGTTCGTTTATTTCAAACCGGCATTGCTCTACCAGTTTTGAGGATATGGTAACCGAATCAATGGCTTTGATTGCGGCTTGGCTATCAGAAAAGATACCTATATTTAGGTTGGACGTTGGGAGATTTTTTAACATGCGGCAGGCTTCCCGAATCGCAAGAAGCTCCGCTTGAAAGACACTAGCAGAGTCTGGGAGACGGAAGGATTTCGATATATTCAGTTGGTCCGAGAAAATACCTGCGCCAACTCCGCAATCCATTTTCGAACCATCCATATATATACAGATATCAAAGTTATTGATTACCATTCCGTTCTTCCATTCTGCTCTCGTAGGGAACTTTACTGAAAAAGGTTTGATGAAGTCGAGCGTGGGAGTCCTGTAATCGGTCGAAGATGTCACCAGTTCACTTGGTATCGTCTCCAGGACCTTACAGTGGCCATATGGCCTTGCTGTCCAGCACCCAGTTTCCCTGAGCCGGACAGCACTGCATATATCTGAAAATTGAATGTGGAGTTCAGAGGGGATCAGATGCAGAATCACTCTTAGAGCATCTGTTGGACAAGATCTCAATGCTCCTGTGATGCCTATACACGCCGATCTTTGTACTTTTTTGATTCTGTTGATGTTATATTTTTGAAGTAAGGCGGGCCACCATACTATGGCGCCATAGGTAAGAATTGGACGCACAACGGCTGTGTACATCCATAGGGTCATCTTTGGCTGGAGACCCCATTTGTTGCCGAATGTTCTGCTGCAGGCATAGAAAGCCACACTTGCTTTCTTAACCCGCTGCTCTATGTTAATTTTCCAACTAAGTTTCGGATCTAGAATCTTGCCTAAGTATTTTGCACTGGAACCTAGTGAGAGTGGTTGACCGTTTAGCTTGGGGGGAGTGAATTCCTGTAGCTTGGTTTTTGTGGTGAATAGCATCATTTCGGTCTTGTCTGAATTTACTCCCAGGCCACATCTCGTGGCCCAAGAGTGTATCTTATCCAGAGCACTTTCCATGATTTGACTTATCGTGGAGAGGAACTTTCCTGATACTAAAAGAACCACATCATCCGCGTACGCAACCACCTTAACCCCCTCCCCATCAAGTCGCACAAAGATTTTGTTAATTGCTATTATCCATAGCAAGGGTGAGATAACACCAACTTGTGGGGTTCCTCTATTTACGATCTTAGTTGTACTGCTATAACCTAGTGTAGCTTTGATTATTCTAGTATTAAGCATGGATATAATCCAGTGTCTAAGGAAAGACTCTACACCTAACTCGGTGAGAGACTCTTGAACAGCTTGGGTATGAATGTTGTTGAAAGCTCCTTCTATGTCTAGGAAGGTAGCAAGTGTGTATTCTTTATAATGAAGAGTTTTTTCTATCGATCGCACTACCTCATGAAGAGCCGTCTCTGTAGATCGTTCTTTGAGGTAGGCGTGTTGGGATTTCGACAGTGGAGAACTCTTCAGGGTTTTTCGGATGTGAAAGTCAAGGATTCGTTCGAAGGTCTTTAGTACAAAGGACGACAGGCTAATAGGTCTAAAATCCTTCGCGGATTCATGACCTCGCCGGCCTACCTTCGGAATAAAGACCACCCGAACAAGTCTCCAAGTTTGGGGGACATGGTTTAAGTATAAGCAGCTCCTATAAATCGATAGTAGCCAGGGAATAGCTATGTCTTGCACATTCTGAAGCATAATAGGCATAATGCAGTCAAGGCCGGGTGATTTATATGGAGAGAAACTGTTTATAGCCCAGGAGGTTTTATCCTCCGTCGGTTACCCTACTTCCCTCTCTTTCGAAAACAAATCATCAACTGATCCACATACTATTGCCTACTTTTTTGACACCTTTTTTAAACAATCTTTTACCGAAACTCTTTCATGCCGGACCCCTCTTACTTCAATTTCCTACTTAACTTCTCCATTGGTCCTTTTTTCTCTCAATCTTTTGATACTTTTTTTTTCGAAAATAAGTTACAAAAACTTGACGATGAATTCGTACCCAGATGGTCTTTCCGCCATGTTCCTTAAAAAGTGTTCTTCCAACCTTTCCCTCCCTCTTTCTTACCTTTTTTGTCTATCTCTTTCACCAGGGGAATTTCCACAGGTTTGAATACTCTTTCATAACCACGGTACACAAAGAAGGATCAAACGAAGTAACTAATTATCATCCTATTGCTAAACGAAGCTATAAGCTTTCAGTGCAAGTCTCTTATTTCCCGTTGTCAACATAGCTTTCTGAAATCTCGTCGAATTCTTCTCCTTTGCCAACTCTGCATTACAGAATGGCATCGAAGCCGACGATATTGAAACTGATTTCAGTAAAGCTATTGATAAGATATCTCATCAACTAATCCTAATTGTTAAAATGGGTAACTTCTTAACTGGAAAACCGTTCTTAAACTGTTCGCTTCAGGTCCACCTTCTCAGCTCCCTTCTTGGCCACCTCTGGTGTTGCTTCAGGTCCGCCTTCTCAGCTCCCTTCTTGGCCACCTCTGGTGTTCCACAAGGCAATCATCTAGGCCCCTTCTCTTCATCCTAACTATAGACGATTTTGAGAGGGTCATTAAACACTACCTCTGCGCTGACGATACCAAATTTTTCAAAGCCATTTCTCCATCCCAAGTTTTTCGAGTTGGTGCCTCAAAATTTGCTTATTGCTCAACATCGCCAAATGCCAATCTGTTACCTTGTCTCGTAAGTGCAACAACACCCCTCCCGACTTTACCTCTTCGCGACCTTGGCATATTATACAACAGGGAGCTAAATTTCAAACCGCATTTCGGTGAGATAATCCTTAAAGCTAACTCATCATTTGGTTAGGTTTCCCAAAGCAAACTCTGTGTACCAACTCCTACTCTTACCTCCACGCGGTTAACGCCGAGTGCCTAGTACCTCGACTGAGGATCCAGGCGTCAGCGGAAGATAATTCTCTAGATGGAGCAACAGTTTCGTCTCCATTTCCAGTTAGGACGAGCTATTTAGTGCTCACCTTATATGAGCTACTTCGACATATTCGGAGCTCAGGTTAATAACGATTTTCAGGGTGTTGAAAACGAGATTGTGGCGGATGAACACTTAACAGAATAACAACAGTGCTTATATCTCCTCCATCCAGGACTTTGACATCTACTACGGTGACTGCTACAGGGAGCGCCTAAATTGAAACTAAAGTTTGTATATAAAATGATATCATATTGCATTTCTTGTCTTATATTTATAAAATAAGGATGGAAGCGCAGAAATTCCTTAAATACCCCACGAAACCATATCGACGCCATTCTATATACCAGGTATACTCGTAGCTGTACAAGTTACAAGGGAGCTGATAGGCGTTCAAGTCAGATCTTATAGCATCCTATGAAGAGTCTTGATCTAGGCTCAGGAGATGAAAAAGCGTTTCTTCGCGGTACTAAGCCATTTAACCGAGTATGCCATGGCCCCATACTCCGAAACAACAAATACACGGCTAAACATCAGCAATATTTATTTTAATAGCGATCAAAGTACTTAATGGGGATAAAGCGGTTGGACCTTATGGTACCTTGCAAGCTCTTCCAAGCAGCTCCTCGTATGAAAGTTATAGGCAAGTGAAAGTCACGGTTGGAATGATTATAAAACTTCAAAGGATGGGTCACTTGATGGAATACGGAAACTCGAAAGGTATTTGCGACCTCTTTGAGATTGCCCAGATTTCCTGTCAGAATTGTATCTTGAATGAAAAGCTTTACACGAGAACAGGTCAGGAACACATTAACGTCAAACGAAAATCTGATGGCTATCCATCTACACTCACCTTCTCGGTTTCTTCCTCTGCTGACCCTAAAATAATTGCCAACCTTTTAGCTCCCTTCTTCGGTCAGTTGTTTGCTGACCACGTCCTTGAACCAGACCTTGACTATTTCTCTTATTTGAACAACTCTGAACAAACCTCCCTTGTCTCCGTGGATATAACCCCGTCAATGGTTGTTAATAAGATTAATCAACTGAAAGATTACTACTCACCTGGTCCTTTTGGTATCCCCGCCATAATATTAAAAAAAAAGTGTGAATCACTTTCTAATTATCGTCCAGTTTCGTTTAAGTATCGTCCAATTGCTAAGCTCTCGTGCATACCTAAACTTTTCGAGAGCATCGTGTACGATACAATGTCCTCCGTCTCTAGTACACTGAACGCTTTGTTATTCTTCTCAAGGATCAAATCATACCTAATGAACCGCCAATACAAAGTTCGTTTTAGATCTTTAGAATCGGACCCTATCATAGCCACTTTGGCGCGCGGTCCCTCAAGGCAACCATCTTGTATCATTGATCTTCATCCTTACAATAAATGATGCCGAACGTATCATCCGGAGTTCCGATCTTCTGGTCTACACAGATGATATGAAAATGTTTAGACGTATTGATTCCCGTTGATTCCCGCCTTCTGCAGGATAATCTAAATAGTTTCTCCATCTGTTGTAATAAACATTTCTTTGAGCATAATGGCGACGAGCCTGTACCCTCAGTCACATCAGCATGCGATTTGGTTGTCATTTGAGGTAGTGAACTTAACTTTCGATCATACATTGGCAACATCATGAGTAAATCCAACTCAGAACTTGGCTTTGTGAAATGCTGGTCAAAAGAATTCTCTCACCCTTACGTAACACAATCCCTCTATCTCACCTTCGTTAGACCCCTCTTCGATTATGCCAGACTAGTATAGTCGCCCAATACATTCGCTTTGCCTTACGCGGTCTGTCTTGGGCTGATGTCCTCGACCTGCAGCTCCATGTGTATCGTTTTAGACTGATTAATCTTCAGCCATTGGAAAAACGATGCAATGTTGCCGACACACTTTTCATTCATCAGGTACTCGTATTATCTAGTAACATTGACTGTCCCGCCCTGCTTATGCTTTATGCTTTATTTCATATAAAAGGATACAATTTACAATATAGTTTAAATTAAAATTAAGTTTAAGATATTTTTCATATGAAATAGTTAGGAGCATTCTATTGTCAGAGGGACAAGAGACGAATGCAGCAGTATGATAAAATAAAAATCTCAAATAGAATTTGATTGATGGGGAATGAAGCTATTTGTATTATCCACTAAAAAAAAATAAGTGTAAGGGCAAGTAAAACAGAAAGAAATATTAAAGTGGTGGATTAACAAGATGTTCTATAATGGTTAAAAGAGAAGAGCCATATTTGAACATGCTTTAAAAACATTGATTCGTTTCGCTGGCATCTGAGTATATCTGGAAGTTTATAAAATAAATGGCAAGAAGTCACTTTATAAAATTTCGAAAAAAGTGCTTTATTGATTATAGGAACAGTAACAAAATTCAGGGTATTGACGCGTAGATTGTGGCTGCTATATAATCTGGCAGCTGTATACCCAGATTTTTGAAAAAAATATTTTAAGAACCTTATAACAATATAGATGCCTTAGTGGAAGAATTTTAAGATTCCTGAACAACTCAAAACTAGGAGTTCTGCGATTAACTCTACAGATAATTCAGACTGCATGTTTTTGTTTTAAAAGCAAAGGTTCTATTTTAACCAAGTGTGTACAACCCCAACACGAAATTCCGTACTGAAGTTTAGATTTGAACAGACCATTATACACCAATCTAAGAATTTGTCAAATCGCAATAAAGGATGAGGTGATAAATTTGCCTGACTACTGCATTAAGATATTGTTTCAAGTGGGACGTGTGATTTTTCCAACTGAGCTTGTTATCCAAAATAATACCTACGTACTTAAAACTTTCAACACGTTCAATAACAAAGCAATGATCTGAACAACTCGCATTAACATCAAAAGTGGTTAAATACTGATCATGACAACATGCATAATTAAGACGAAATCTTGAGCAACAGGGTGAATGATACTGCAAAAACATATCTTCACAATTTGTACCCATGGCGTTATATAACATAAACTTCATCTTAGCGTTGATAGATATGTAGTTTCTGAAATCTGAACCATCTACGAAGTATTTCAAGGTCAAAATTGACATCTGCATACAAATTAAGATAGTTGTTACTGGAATAAGATAGTGCAGTATCATCGGCAAAAGCTGTAATTTTGCCTTTAAAAGGTTGAGTGAATAAGGAATTCACATAGACTAAGAATAATATAGGGCCTAGAACAGATCCTTGGGGGACACCTATATAAGTCGAGTACACATAACTAAAACAAGATTTTATCTTTACCCTCTGTTTACGATTGCTTAAATAAGAGGCAAGCCAAGAATACGTAGATCCTCTGAAGCCTGCATTATACAATATATTGAGTAAAAGCACATGGTCAACCATATCGAAAGCTTTAGTAATATCGATAAATAGAGCGACAGGAGATTCATTTTCATTTACACTGCTGTATATTTCGCTACACAGTTTTAGCAAGGCGTCTTCCGTCGATTTACCACGTCTAAAACCATACTGAAAATCACTGAAAAAAATTTGTTTTATCTAAGAATGATAACATTTTGGTTTTAAAACCTCGTTCAAAACGGTAATTATTTAAAATAGTGGTATCCCCCTTTTTGTGTAATGGGATTACTATTGCTTCAAACGACTTCTTTCAATACTAATCCCCGCAACCTTAGGTACGTTGCTCTTTTCCGTATACTCGTATCTCCTCATCGCAATAACTATAGTTACTACGAACCAATGTCAAAAATGCTGCGCAAATCAAATGATGCGACACACATTTTTGACTTTAATAGCAAAAACAAACTCCGTAGTACTAGGTTTAGTATACTCGTATAGCATGTAGCTTAGTTTAGTTTAATTATAAAACTATTTAGCTTTAAGTACGAGTACTTCAATGCTTGTATTAAGCTTTAAGTAAGTAAGTGGATTTTATAATTGCGTTTTTGTTTCCAATTTTTTATTTTTCTTGATGTGATCAGGACAAATCAGTAGCAAACCTATGGTACAACAATGAATTAGTAATGAGTTAAGTTTAGTTAACTCATGTGTGCAATTATATTTTGATAAAATCGCACATTAAATTTTATACGGATAGCAATAACCTGAGCATTATTTTTCTATTTCAACAAACTATGGTACGTAATAGGTTCTTCAATGCAAAAAACAATTTGCTTTCATAGTAAATGAATAATTATCTAACTAAGTAAATTGCGCTAGTGGTTCATATGTTATCCTTTTTTATGGTGCACAACACTCAATTAAATATAAAAATCATTCAGCAGAATTGTTTTCATTACACCTGTTAGTCATAATATCATCATCGTTCCGTAATGAAAACATTCGCTATCCAAATATGTATGTAGTGGCTACAAACGTAAAACGAAACTAATCAATCGCTGAAAGCCACCCACTTAATTGAATTGACTAATACATCTAAACCGTTGACGTAAATGCGGTGCGTTTGTTACCTTTTTTTCGCTACCACAATACAAACTTTTTGCCGCTCGTTTAGCTCTGCTCCCTTAGATGACGCTTGTCAATTTCATTGTAAGAATGGCGCAAGGGGTGCTACGTTACATGCGAGACTCAGGGGGGTTGTTTATTTAAATTGCTTATCACAAAAGCGCTAGCGGGGTGTCTCTTAAGTGACGTAAAAGATTGCAAATTTCTGCAAAGTGTGTGTGGGTGGACATATGGTGGAAGCGAAGTATGTAGTAAAATGTTTCCGTACGTAGGATGTGGTATGTGTTCGAGGGAAATGTGTTACAGGATTTGTGCTAAGAGGGTGTTTTAAAGTTCAAGGACTTTTATGAGCTAAAGTTGAATTTATTTCGACAGCTCGCAATGATGAACGAGGCCGAGCAGTTAAGATTAGAGGTATCATTACGTAAACGTTTATCTGCGCACATTTAACTTATGAACTAAGGACTACAATTTGGAATGAAATCGCACGTTTGTTTTTTAAAACAAATAATCTTTGTTCAAAATGTAAATAATACATTCAATTCAGACTGGTATATACTACCGGTCATAAGTATTGGCCCACCTTACTTACTTACTTAAGTAAGTAAGCGCTACAATCCGGGGTGGACCCTGGGCCTCAACCAACAAGTTGACCACCTTAGGTTAGGTTAGGTTTGCTGGGTTGACGTAGAGGGTGAAAGACAAACTACGCCACACTTAGATCAATGTATCATAGATCAATTGTGATGCCCAAGGAGTGAAGCTTCCCCACTCGCGAACCCTATGAGTTCTTAAACCAACCCGATGCGTTTATAAATTTGGTTATCTTATTTACCGATGCATTTGATAGTTCTTCTAAGTCTTGGAAGAAATATTTCCCTAGAATTTTGAATCTAAGGTGGCAGAGTCCTGGACAATGGCACAGGAAGTGAGGTGTATCTTCGTGTACATCCTTATTGCCGTAGCCTCTACATACACATATATTCTTCGCTTCTTCCCAATTTCTTTGTATGATAACGTAACAAGTTATGTCCAGTTATCATCTCCACTAAACCAGAAAAGATATATCTGTTGAAGTGTAAATCCTACGTCAACAGATATCGATACCGTTCGATTTTTATCGTAGAGTGGGCAGAGTTTTAGTGAATCCATCTGCCATTTGCTATGACGATCATCTTATTTCTAAATTCTATCTTCAGGTTGCAGGGTGGTGTCTTAATTGACGGGTCAGCTCATTCAGGATTTAGAGCTGAGCCCTATCTTGCCAGCTCGTCAGCCTTCTCATTTTCTGAAACGCCATTATGTCCGGGTACCCAGCAGAGCTTTACATTGTGTTGCGTACCAAGAACCCGTAGCTCTTCGCGACAGCAACGCACAAGCTTCGATTTTATTTGTGTGGCGGAAATCGCTCTTATCGCTGCCTGGCTGTCAATGAAAAAGGTGATATCATCTATAGGTTCATTGCAGCGTCCCGGGGAGCTGTTGCCACCGCTAAGACCTCCGCTTGAAAAACACTGCTATAGTCCGGAAGCCGAATTGACTTGTTCAAATAGAGCTTTCCAGAAAAAATCCCTGCACCTACTCCCACGTCCATCTTGGATCCATCAGTGTAGATGGAGATGGAGTTGTCATTTAGCGGAATATTAGTTTCCCATTCATCTCGCCTCGGAAATGAACTGGAAAACGGCTTATGAAAGTCTAAAAAGGGCACTATGTAGTCTGTGCTAACATCTCCGCCCATATATTTGCGTAAAAACCTGCGCATCCCCCGTCAAGCTTGACCACCAACCTTCGGATTGGCTTAATGTTAGAGCACTTCTAGCTGCAGATTTCTGTGTAAAGGTAATAGATTGAGTATGGTCTCTAATTCTGCAGTTGGTGTGGTTCTCATAGCTCCCGTAACACCAATGCACGCAATTCATTGTACTCTTACTTGCGGCTGGCCACCATACTAGGATGCCGTATGTCAATATAGGTCTCACAACTGCTGTGTAGAGCCAGAAAATTACTTGGTTTGGGACCCCAAGTTTTTCCAAATATTCTGCTACAAGTATAGAGACTATCATAACTTTCCTTGCTCTCTCTCTCTTGTGTTTAGTCTCCAGTTTAGTTTTTTGTCTAGTATTAACCCTAGTTATTTAGCTCTATAAGAAATTTTAAGAGGAGTGTCCTCGATGGATGGAATTTTGAATTCCGGTATTTTCCTCTTTTAGTAAATAGTGTCAGCTCCGTTTTTAGCGGATTTATTGCTAGTTCACTTCTTTTAGTCCGGTTGCTGACTATCTTAAGGGTGCCTTCTATTTGGTCGCTTAGGGTTGGAAGGAATTTACCCGTGGCCAGTAACGCCACATCGTCTGCGTACGCTACGGTCTTAACACCAATGAATCTAAGTTTACTTCATTTAGCACAATAACCCAGAGTAGAGGAAAGAGAACACCTCCTTGCGGAGTACCTCTACCAGCTGATACTCTTAGTCTCGCGTTACCTAATTCTGAGTTTATGTACCTATTTCTTAGCATATAAACTATCCATCTGATCAGAGTGTCCTCAATATTAAGGTTTTTTAAGGCACATTCGACTGAATCCGCCGTGACATTATTAAAGGCCAGGGTGTACTCTTTATCATTCAATGATTTTACAATCGTACTGACAACGCTATGAAGTGCACTTTCAACTCTTCTACGTTTTGTATAAGCATGCTGTGCCGGAGATATGGTACTAGGGTTCAGCCTGCTGCGAATGTGTATGTCAATAAGTCTTTCAAATATTTTCAGAATAAAGGATGTCAAGCTTATTGGTCTAAAGTCATTACCGAAGGTATGACTAACTTTACCTGCTTTGGGGATGAAAACAACCTTAACTTCCCGCCACTCCTTTGGTACATGACCCCATTCAATGCTACCAAGGAATAGCATCATCGGGAAAATTCCGTCCGTGCCTGGGGATTTGCACGGTAAGAAGGATTTTTCTTCCGCAACCAATTCAGACGGCGCTATTTCGTATCTACTACTGCTGCTGCAAGAGATGTCATCTATATCTACTATACATCCTGGAAAACGAGCATCCAGTAGAGTTTCTAATATCTTTTCATTGGAGTCAGACGTGTCTTTTACGGAGCCTAACGCTACCGGCTCTTTGGAAAGAACCTTTCTGATTCTTGCTGATTCAGCGGTGCTTTCTATTTCTCTACAGAAAGCTCGCCAAGAGTTGCGCTTAGAGCGCTGTATCTCTGCTTTGAATTTTCTTTGACTGGATTTATATACGAGTACTTCCCAGTCTTCGTCTAACCTTGTTCTTTTAGCCATATTGAAAAGTTTTCTAATTTCTTTTCTAATGTTAGACAGTTCTTTTGTTTCTTTGTCCGCAGCGGACAGTCGTTTTGATAGGCCTTACCCAATATATTTGATAATATTGACGTTGCCTCATAAATTTTTGTAAGTCCATTAAAACCGTGGTCCTGCAGATTCCCTTTCATTCTATTAACCTCAGTACTAAAAAGATCCCAATTAGTCTTTCTAGGGTTTCTATATGGTATAGGCAATTCTTTCCTAATTTTTAGGGTGAATTCTATCATCCTATGGTCGGAAAACCTTCCATTCCTCTATTTCTACAGTTTTGGAATTACTAATGACTGTAACGTCAATAACTTCTTATCTATTTCTAACTACAAACGTTGGTTCATTGCTTTTGTTACCTACTAACAGGTTATGTTCGATTAAAAATTCGAAAAACAACTCACCTCGTTTATTGATGTCTTTACTGCCCCATTGGAAGTGATGGGAGTTCGCGTCGCATCCCATCAGTATATCCCACTTTTCCTGCTCTATTTTTCTGACTAGTGATGCAGTAAGTTCGGGGGGTGGTCCCTCTGTCGCATTATACGGCATGTAGGAGGGTGGGTCAATAAGTCCCTGAAAAATGAAATAAGGAACACTCTTTTCGGTATAAAAACATTTTATTTTTCAACATAGTCTCCTTTTAGCTCTACTCGTATACACTTCATCCAACGTTTCTCTAATTCTTTGATGCCCTCCAAATAATACGATTTCTCGAGTGCCTCAAAATAAGCGTTTGTTTCAGCGATGACCTCTTCATTCGAACCAAATCTCTTACCTCCGAGCCATTTCTTCATGTTTGGAAACAAGAAATAGTCGCAGGGGGCTAAATCTGGGGAATATGCTGGTTGAGGGAGGAGTTCGTAGCCTAACTCATGCAATTTTGCCATTGCGACTGCAGACTTGTGCACCGGTGCGTTGTCCTGGTGAAAAAGAACTTTTTTTCTTCACCAAATGCGGCCGTTTTTGCTTCAAATCGGCTTGGAATCGATCCAGCAGCTCTGCGTATCGTTTTACCCTTTTCAAGGTAATCGATGTGAATAACACCGCGCGCATCCCAAAAAACTGTCGCCATGACCTTGTTTGCTGACAAACCCGCCTTGGCATTCTTCGGCTTCGATTCACCCGGAGAAGTCCATTGTTTTGACTGTTCCTTGGTTTCTGGTGTGTTGTGGTGAATCCAGGTTTCATCCACGGTTACGAAACGGCGCAAAAACTCAGCCGAATTTTTCTGGAACATCGCCAAACACACCTTTGAAGTTTTCAAACGAATGCGTTTGTTGTCGATTGTGAGCAAACGCGGCACCCATCTTGCGGAAAGCTTTTTCTTGTCCAAATATTTATGTAAAATCGAAGTCACTGAGCCATGTGATAAGCCTGTGGCGTCTTCAAGCTCACGCACTTTCACTCGCCGATCGTCCATTATCAAATCATGGATTTTGTTCGCCATTTCTGGTGTGGTGACCTCAATTGGGCGACCAGAACGTTCGGCGTCACTTGTGCTTAAACGACCAAACCGAAATTGAGTAAACCAGTGATGAATGGTTCCAATCGATGGTGAAGAGTCTCCATAATATTTATCAAGCTTTTGTTTTGGTTTGCGTAATAGTTTTTTCTCGCAAAAAATAGTGTTTAATGAGCACTTTTTTCCATTTTAACGAAAATGCTAGTAGGCGTCTATATAAAATGGCTGCCACAACAAAACTATTTGACAGATCTGTCTGAAAAAAAAACTAAATTTAAGGTGACGACACAATTTGTGTTAATTTTCAGGGACTTATTGACACACCCTCGTAAACAGGTGAGACAATCAATGGAGGAAAGCCTTTCCTTTCATATTTAACCAGTCAAAATTGTCAAAATCGCTGTGTACAGATAGAAAGAAAAGTTTTCTTTGTTTTCTAGCTACGATATATGTTCTATATATTTTATCCGAGTTTACTTCTGTTGTTTTATACAGTACCAGATCTTTGGTATGTAGACCCATAATTTTGCCTCCTGATACCAAGGGTTCTTCTATAACTCCAATGAGGTAGACGTGGTTTGCGTACTAAGATTTGGAAAACTATCGAAATAATTTTTTCAATAATTGCTGCGATTTTGTTAAAATTTTATTGCTGAGTAATTTGCAAATGAACAACATACTCGTACATAGGTGGTATGCTATCTGTAGGTGCAACGTTGACTTCTTAAAGCGTTCCGTTTACATTTTAAGCAACATTTTCACATAAAAACAGGCAATGAAAAACATCTGCCTCTGTCATCGTTTTTAAATTTATTATATCCTTTCATATGTCAAAAAATCGACGGAATATACTCGTACATACATACGAGCACATATTTTCTCTATATTGAATTTCTAACGCTTTCAATGGCACTACCGTTATCAATAATACCAATAGCATTAGAACGCCGTCCAATAACTGCTAAAAGAATACCTACGTACCGAACCGTTGTCCTGTCGTAAAAGGACTGAAAAGTAAATTGGCGTTAGGTGTCATTGTTCAAGAGTGCCGCATAGCTCCTGTCAATGGCGGAAATAAACCCAAGACAATGGCCTTCTTGGTCGTACACAAAACGAAATGCTGCAGAGTGCCTCTGTGACTCAGATATAAATCGCTGTAAGTAATTTTCTTCTTACTTCTTTCAATATCTATTGTTATCTTCTTGGGAGTTAGCGCGGGAGTAAATTAAATTTCAATTTTCCATTATTCTCGGTCCTATTATACCGCTTTTGGGGATATAATTGAATTCCAATGCTTTATACTCTCTAGGTAGTCCTGGCATAGGTTTCGTTTAGGTTTTTTTGCAAATGTTTATATGTATACTCACATTTTTTTTTGGCATAAGCTCAGATTACTATTAATGTTGAAGTACTGTGCAATATGAAATCCGAAAACAAAACGAAATTTCTCAACTTGCACAACTGCATTTGGCATTATCGGGCATCAGATCTGACAATGTAGTAACACTGGTGCTGTTGTCGTCGTGTGTTCCGTGTTCGACTTTGTAGGTATACCTCCACCATACACCCACTATGGAGTGTATACGACAGCCAGGACCGCAGAGGCAGGCCAAACATTCGTGGCAAAGTCATATTTCATCTTTTGGTATTTTTTTTAGTTCGGGGGATCGGTGGAGTAGAGTGTACCGTGTCGTGTCGTGTGAGTAACCTTTCAACGGAACAAATAGAGAGATATAACCTTATCGCTGAACATTCGAATGCGATGGAGTAGCGTATATGTCTGTCTTTGGTTTTTGACAATTGCCATTCATGGAAATATGTTAACATGCTTTTCGGATTTTGTTTTTATTATCTAATCCTGCAGAAGGAGGTATGTACTATAAAGACAGTTGTGGGCTTAAATTATATGGATGTATACATTCTCTTCTCTGCACAAAATGCTCAAGAACGCCCCGAATTTCTTATATTCAGAAATTTATTTTAATAATTCAGAATGTTTTATGTTTTGTCATTTTTAAGGTACGAAAGATACGCACAAATACGTTGAAGAAAAAAAATACCATTGCCGGTAAAAGTATTCTGTCCTAAATATGATATTACTATGCTCACCATAATTTAATGGAATTACCCCTGGTTTTTGAGTAGTTCCACGTTTCACAGTCATAATACAGAACGGACTTGACATTAGAGCTAAAGATACGTATCTATTTTAGTTGCTATTTGGTTCGACTGTTAATGTGAATGTTATTTAATTGACCAAAAACTGATTTAGCTTCGCTGATTCGTGCACCTAAGTCTAGATCAGCAACGCTGCGACTAGTGGCTATAAATTAAAATTGGGCGTTGCCGATGGATATCAACGTTCAGTCACATCCGTAAGATATAATTGGCAAAATAAAGCTTTTTACTAAATTTATTTTAATGCGTGGTGGTATGAACTGTTTCGATAACGATAAACATCGCAGACAGCCGTAAATTTTGCCAATTATTAATTGGATGTGGTAGTTCCAGTTCAGAGTCGAATCAAACCAGATACCTAAATTCTTAGCTTTGTCGACATATTCGAGTTTTGTGTTCCCCAAAAATAGGGGTGGAAAATAACTGACTTCAAGTTTGTTTTTATAAATAACTAAGCACTTAGATTTTCTAGGGTTTATTTGAAGATAATTAGTATCGGACCATTACAGAATATTTTCAAGGTCTCTATTTAATCTATAAGCTCCATCTTCTATCATTCCAAGTTTACAGCTAAGATAAATTTGGACGTCATCCGCGTACATGTGTAAAGATGTATGCTTAACTGCTAGCGGAAGGTGATTTATAAAAATTGAGAATAAAAGCGGACCCAAAATAGAGCCTTGGGGTACTCCCGACGATAACTTGATGAAGTCTGATTTACTTCTCCCTTCAACAACAGCTTGTCTCCTTCCACTAAGGTAGGAGAGCATCAAGTCAGCTGCCATTTGAGAAAAACAAAACTGACTCTTTAGTTTGGAAAGAAGTACCCTATGGTTTACCGTGTCAAAGGCCTTCGAGAAATCAAGGAGTCCTAGGAATGACACCAAGTCAGTCGATATTTGTTCATGCAAAAGTTTTTTCAAAATCTTAAATAGATATGGTAGTATTGATATTGGCCTAAATTCAGGTGAGGATGAGCGAGTAGCAGGTTTTTTTTTACAATAGGTGTAACTTCCACGCCATTTGGAGTGAGCTAGTTAAAATAATTGTGTTATACATGTGTGTAAGAGTTGGAAGTATGTGGGGCAGTATTATTTTAATGAATTGAGGGTGTATGTTATCAAGACCCATCGCTTTAGATTTTATCTTAAGTATAGCCCTTACAACATCAGTCTCATCTATTCTAAAGAAGTGAAAACTTTCTTCATTTCATGAGTTTGCGATAATATCAGCTGAGCTTGGAACTATGAGATTAGTCGAGACGCACTGAACTTTTGCAAATTCATTATTTGGGAAGTCTTCATTACAATGTTGCTTTTGACGGCCAACACCTAGCTCCCGAATGTTTCTCCACAGAGTTTTCATGGGTAGATCTTTGTTAAGGCGTTCAGAGAACACGAGATTTGGCATCTCTTATTTTAATACAGACCTTATTTCTCAGCATGCGAAAAAGTTCATAGAATTCGGTGAGTCTGTACCGTTTCCAGCGTTTGTACGTCAGATCTCTTTACTTCATGAGTTCTCGAATATCACTTGAAAACCATGAACTTGTATTATTTCGCACATATTTTGTTTTGAGTGGTGCATGTGTGTTAAACAGGTGGTTGATACCATCTTGCAGAAAATTAACTTGAACATCACCTTCACAGATCCATGATGAATGTCAGAGGCGAATCAAGTAGTTTCTAGAACGAACTTAGTCTGTTATTTCACTAACTGATGTCAAAACTACTGCCATGACAAAATGTATTTTTCATAAACCATTATTTTGTAAATTAATTACGGGAATTGTCTAAAATTCGTTCCGTATAGGAATAAGTGCCAAAGGTCTATGACATCACGAAAAGCGTATTCTAAAAAGTCGCATACGCCCAATTCCCATGCGAAACGATCCGACTGGGTCTATTGTATCCGGAAACTTGATACCTGCCCGACTTCTGTCAATCGTTCGATCATTATCGTAAAAGATCATTGAAAAGGTATTCATCTAGTGTAGCTTCTCTAATGTTGGCGAGTGCTGGGCATGTACATAAACACTGTGTTACTGTTTCTCCTTCCTCCTCATCCGGTGTCCGGTTATTACGTTGGTTAGTTTTGAGAGCGTACCGCTCTTGTGTTTTAGAAATCCATTAGACTCTTTTGATCTAGTATTGACCACAGTATTCTGGCGGTATTACGATAGTCTAGATGCTTCGCCATCTCTAACGCATCGTCGTGGATAAGGTACTTAACAAAAGAAATTAGCGCCTCGATGTCGGTTATGCCTGTGTTATTCATACTGGAAGAGCCTTGTCGAGCTAGTTCATCAGCTTCGCAATTCCCCGGAATGTCACAGTGATCTGATACCCAGCATAGGGTGAGGCTGTTCTGTCTAGCTATCTCGTTGAGAGAGAGTCTTTCACTGTCCTAGATTTTATAGTGCTGGATTTTAGGAATTTGATGGTTGCCTGGCTGTCGATATAAATAACGATATAAGCCTTCGATACAGTATTAACCGCCACCCGGTGACTTCGGCTCATAAAACGCTACATTGGCTCGAACGGTTAAAGGAGAGGTGAATGTCCAGGTCCTCCGAGAAGATATCAACACGGACTCCGTCCTTGGTTTTGGAACCATCCGATATAATTGATAGCGATTTCGTGTGGAGGACAACGCGATGCGTCCACTCTGATCT
Organism: Pocota personata; assembly: GCA_963082735.1. Lineage (NCBI taxonomy): Eukaryota > Metazoa > Arthropoda > Insecta > Diptera > Syrphidae > Pocota > Pocota personata. Next base: position 72,883,740 of record OY720430.1, read on the forward strand.
GTCCAGTATTGAGTGTTTGTAGCACAAGTTAAAATTCAATTCGGTGGGCAGGTATTTGGTGACCCAAGAGAGATGACGGTACACCAATAGGATACTGGTATGGCCAGTGTGTTGTTCTCTGTATTTCTGGGTGTATCTCAGTCTTAATACTGAGCCGGCAGCCAGTTGTTTGCGGACTATTTAGATTGTAATAAGGTGCAGCATGGTTGGAAGTGTCCCTGTTGGAGAGGTTGCCAGTGCACTGGCTATACTGAGACATGCTACTCGTTGAGTTTTTTCCAATAACTTCGGGTTAGAATTCCTCTCCAGCGCGGTTCACCACACTACTTATAGTATAAAATATGTGAGAATCGGTCTGACTACTGAAGAGTATAACCAGTGCATTATATTTGGCTGTACGCCCCATGTGAGGGCTACCGCCTTTTTGCATGAGCATAGGTCATGGATTTTCCGGCACGTTCAGCGATATTTTCTCTCCAGTTTAGCTTGCGGTCAAGATTTAGTCCCAAATAATTAGGGCTATTTGAGAGTCTAAGAGTGAATCGTCCCAGTTTAGGAGGGGCGAAACAGGGAATTACATATATGTTTCGTAGTGAACACGACTAGCTCGATCTTGGTTGGGTTAACACTGATCTCACAGCTGTTTGTTCAATTGACCAATTTGTATAAAGCAAATTACAGAACAGCAGCAGGTGTCTGCGGGTACTTCTCTGATACTGAAATATCGACATCGTCTACGTAAGCCACAAGCATATACCACATAAATAATTTTACAATCACACTGGGATCATTTCAGTAATCTTCAAAAAAGTTCAATGTGTACAAAAAAGTGAGATACCAAGAGATGAAGATATTTCATTTGGCTTTTGGCATGTTTTATGACAAAACCTGACCGCATACTTTTGCCTTTCTTCGAAATTTATAAAATTCTAGTTTTTCCCAAGGCTTTTCACGAATACCAACGCCATCGAAAATATATTTTATTTTTCGTGATTTGTTTACTAGGCTCGATCACATACTAATAATATTGATCGCAAAAACTATTTGCGTGGTTGGAAATTAGAGGCAACTACTCGTACAGTAAGTATTTTTTTTTTTTTTTTTGCGTTTGGATGTCTGTAAACATTAAATCTTTTCAAAATTTGATGCTCAGCAACTTATGTATTTTGGTGTTGTTTCCATAAATGGAGCGGTACCGAAAACAGCCATTTTAGAGCTTACTATTGCAAGAGTTTTCCGGCCGCTTAATCTCTCGTTTTTGGCGATTTTCGCTGTCCCGTAAGATCGCTCGATTTGATAGCTCCAGACTTCTTTCTTTGGAGTTTTTTGAATTCACGGGTGTATTCGAACACGCCACAGACCTCAGCGACCCTAAAGGAGAACATCCGACAAGAAATGGACAATTTTCGGCAGAAGTTTTGAAAAAATTCATGGAAAATGCTGTGGACCGAGCCCGAATGTGCATCAACTCTGGCGGCAGCCACTTGACCGATGGTATCTTCGCGACTTAATGGAAAAAAATAAATTCTTATTCTTTTTGTTTACAAACAAAGTTACTGCCTTAGAGTGGCGACTTTTGCGCCACCTTTTATATATCAATTGTTTAAATGGCAAAGATCTTGCTTGACAAGACACAACTTCAGTGTGAAATGTGTATTGTTTTCACCACTACCGAAAAAAGTATTCACCTATCTAATTTCCGAATAGTCATTCAGAATACACTAAGCTCAAACGATTTCGAAAAGGGTATACAGAATCGGTCGTATACAAGTGATTTTGTTCAGGATGTTGTAATGAACGTTTCAGCAAATAACTCTGCTAACCTTGGTGTACACAGATCTTATACTTTGCCAGTAATTGCCCAAATAGCAGTATGTATACCACAGTACCCGAACTCTACGAATAAATATTTATAAAACAAACTTTTGTCCGTGTACACACACAATTACAGGCGTGGATCAGGCTTTCTCTTAAATTGCCATTAGAACTTCGTGCCAATAATTCAGTAATTATAATCCGATGAACAAAGGATTAAGGACGTGCAGAAATGTACGTGAAACCTCTGACAATACAAGATACGTACAATTGTCATAAATTTACGATACAAACAAAATGAGTGATGCGATGACGATCTTTCTTGTTCCCTCAGGCAATAACTGACAAAAATCCAATCTCGTTTAAAATAAAATCTGTCAATATGTGCACAGAAAAACTGTTCCCAAAGTCCCTTCCCTGTTGCAAGAGTTTAAAGCTTACACAGGTTTTCTTTTTTCATGTTATCGCATTGACAACTTGTTAGATGTTTTTGCGTCAGATACAATCCAAGATCGAAAAGATCACAAACTTGCGACTGGTGAAATAAATTAATTCATTCACTCCCTCTTAATATTTTGGTTTTGTTCGTCAATTTCCTACACGCTGTGCGCAACAGACTGAATACTAAACACTGGTTGGACCGATGGTTTTACCAATGTATTCCCACGGAAAGGGCGCACAGATAAACGATCACGTCAAGCGTCAAGTGAGAAATTCGAAGAGACCACCTCATAAAAGTGCCCAAGATGATCCAATTAGAGCGTTTCCAAACTGAGATATATCACTGGCAATACTCGTAAAGTCCCTCGGCCTCTTTTTTTTCTATTCTTCTTCTTGTTCGGCTTTGTCTAATGAGATTTGTAACATTTGCTACCGAAAGGAATCGCTGGAATGCCTCTGCATCCTCCGCCAGCACAGAAGTTGCTTCTTCAACTTGTTCTGAGGTTATTATTTGGTTGCTTACCACACGCTCTGGTCAGATGGTAGATACGAGTACAAGCATCTCTCTTAATGGTGAAACATAACTTCCAATCGTGCGCATTCCAAATGCAATCGCGTCGATCGTCGGTGGCGGTATCTCTTTTTAAAAAAAAAGTGTGGGATTGGCCGATGGTCGAAGTGCTTAACTACACACATAAAACGTAAATACATAGATACATTTGTATTTTTTTTTTTTAATATACATGCATACATAAATGTATCTGAAATGGAAATCACAGCACGTATCTAATTCGTGTATTGACGGCGGCGGCTACTTAACATTCATGACGAGCACTTACTTCGGTTTACTTAGGCTTCACTGAGATCGAAAAAATAAAAATAAAAAAAAGTCAAATGACGATCGATGATTGTGGTTGTTCGCGGCTGGAGAACGCACGCCTTATAATTTTGATTTCTTGATAAAATACCATCGTCACAGATACCGCGTCACTGTGGTTGTCTATATTTGCCGGTGAAACGATAATTATTGGCAATTAAAACCGCTCGCTACTGAACGCAAATAAAGGTAGTAATGATGGCGTGCGATTCTGTCAATTGGCTGTTAGTTTTGAATATCTAGCTTCGGAAATTGCATAGCAATACTCGTACTCGTATAGTATCTATCGGGTTTACTGCATCGAAATTCTTCAAATTTTAAGAATGGTATTCGTTTTTTTTTTTTTTTTTTTCTTTATTTCGTTGACTATACCTATGTGTGTACATATGTTTGGGTTAATGAGTAAATTGCTTAGACTGGCAAGTGGGCTGGTGACCATATTCGGGGTGGTGCTATGTGAGTGCTGCTTGCGTGCTTGAAGTTGTTGTAGCACGATGGCGGGAATTGCGTGAGAAGAATGTAAATGGATTGTGTTTGGTTTGAAATTGGCGATAAAAATAAATTATGATGACAGATGTTTGATAAGATGAAAAGATATAAAAGCGTGAAATGTAGACAACGATTAAATGTAGATATTCTAGAGAATTTCTAAGAATGTATTTACACAAATAAAAGATTGTCGGTAAAGTGCTGGCAAGTAGCTAGCAACTACAAACAAATAAATACCGGTATAATAGTATTTTTTGTATTATATACTCGTATATAAGTAAGGATTGTAACTGAATCATATCCATACTGAAATATGTAATTTAAACCAATGTTCATCAATATCGAATTAATTACCTATATAACTTTTTTTAGTATTTTTAGCGATTTTATTTTAGTTTTTCTTCCAGATTCGGGTATAAGACTTTCGGATATTAATGTGAGCTACACTATAAAAAAAAAATTGCAGCATCACGCATTGTTTTTATTTTTAAATAAAACTGAGGGGGAATACGAGTACAGACCATCGTTTTGGGTCCTTTTCGAGCCCCTTTACATTTTTACTTGCACTTATAAGAGCAAGTATTGGTTTCGTTAAATTTTTCGAATTTGAGATTTTGACGAATCTTCGTATTACTTACGAGTAAATAGAGAAAATACTTACTTACTGAAATAGAATGTGTGTCTTTCCATTCTGTCTGCCCGTCTGCGTATCTGTCCGTGTTCATGTGCTCTGGATTTCATACATACAGTGGTGGTCATTGAAATAGAGCCATTCTGTCTTACCATTACATTCTACAAAAACCATAGTTAAAGAGATAGAACGACAAGAAAAAACTACTGCAGCAAAACTTAAATATAATGTACTTTATTTAATTAGAAAGGAAGAGTAATTGATAGACGAAAAAGTGACCTGAAAATAAAAAAAAATTAGAAAAGTAGGATGGTCAATGAAATAGAGCCAGTTTACCTTTTTGATATATCACGGGCAATAACTTCGCGTGAAAAGTTTTGTTGGAAGCTAATAATCAATATTTGGTTGCAAAACCTTTATTTTTGATGACTGCTTCACAACGTCTCGGCATTGAGTCAACTAAAGACTGACATTGCTGGATGGAATTATCTGACCATTCTTTTTACACAACGTCCCACAATTATGTCGCGTTGCTAATGTGATGCTTGCCAATTGCGGTCTTGAGTTCTTGCCATAAGTTCTCAATCGGATTTAGGTCGGGTGATTGAGCTGGCCAAGACATTACAGTCAGGTTATGATCCTCGAAGAACTTCTTTGCCTTTCTCGAAGTATGTTTTGGATCATTATCCTGCTGAAATGTCCATCTTAAAGGCATGTTCTCCTCGGCATAAGGCAACATCACAGTCTCAAGAATGTTGACATATTCATGCTGGTCCATATTTTCCTTTATCCAGTATATTGGACCAATCCCATACCAGGAGAATGATCCACAAAGCTTGATGTTTCCACCTCCATGTTTTACACATTTTTTTGTGTATTTCGGTGAAAATTCTTGATTCGGTGGACGTCTCACGTATTTTCTGCCATCAGAACCGATTAAATTTATCTTTGTTTCGTCACTCCATAAAACATTTCTCCACTTTTTATTTGCTTCTGGCCGTGTCCATTGGAGGTGGTCATTTGCAAATTGTAAACGCGCCTTGACGTGTCGTTTACATAGGAGTGGAACCTTTCTCGCCACTCTACCATTGAGGTTAGACTCCTGCAGTATTCGTCGAACAGTTCTTTCACTTATTGAAAGATCAAGCTCTGTTTTTATGTTGTGAGAAGACTTAAAGGGATCTGATTTCGCGGCACGAACAATTCTTCGATCGACTTGCAGTGTGGTTTTCCGCTTCGCACCTCGATTTTTCACATTCCATTTTGCTTTAAAGACGTTTTCCACTATCTTTTTGGACCTACCGATGATTTTAGCTATTTGCCGTTGAGATTTACCTTCATTTCGCAATACCAAAATCTTTGCTCGCTCAGTAGAAGTACAATGACTTTTTCGACCCATAGCTATTAAAATTTGTTTCGAAAATAAAGCAACTACTTGCTGAAGTAGATTTCTTAATTACCTTTTGAATTGACTTGATACGAAACGTTTTTAGAACACTTTGTAGTTAGCAAAAATCTAAAATCACTTCTGGCTCTATTTTTCTGACCACACCAAATTGACACTTTAACATAAAAATTCATTTTTCCACATAGCTGACAAACGATATAGCGGTAAATGTTTATGCTTGCATATGTTAACAATGCACAGAATCTGTCCGCTAGACGGCGACACCAAAAACTAAGAAGAAATTCGAAAAATTTAGGTTTTTCCTAGTAGCAGATAGATGGCTCTATTTCAATGACCACCACTGTATATGGAGTCTATCGGGTCCCAATTTGAGGTCTCTATGTTTCTTTATCGAGGTCTTCAAATTAGCCACAGGTTCGATAACGTTTGCAAATCTCTTTCCCCCGAGCTATTTTTGAGAAGGTTTGAGTAAGACCGTGAATCGGAATCTCATCTAAAACCGTAACTCGTTAAGTTTAGCCATCACAATGCATACTCGTAATATGTAAGTTGTTGATTGTCGTGATGAAATAGCAAACACCGCACCTAACTAGCGCACAGCTTCTTTATGCTCAAATGTACACACACACATTCCGCTAAAAGTTTCTGCTATTTCGTTCACTGTCACTCTTCGATTTTCCAAATCGATTTAATGAATATTTTCGATCGTTTCTGGCGAAGTCACTCCCACTGCGTAGTTTATCGCTGTACTTGTTCAACCATTTCAATTTCAGCAAACCAGCGCTAAACGGTCGCGCTCAACGAAGATGAGTTCAGCAACGTTTAATCTAGCTCGTTTATAATTTCGATTGCACGCACTTAGGCCTTTCAAAACCAAGTGATTTACAACTGCGCGAATTTCCAATATTTCAACTTTTTTTTCTAATTACTTGAGACGTCTATCCTCGCGTTAAAGGATGAAATAATTGAATGCGATCAAACTATTTAGCAACTGGCGCCATTTCTATGTAAGGCACGAAATTGTTCACTCCACTCTCGTAGGTGTAAGTGCGTTCGACTCAGTCGTGCACTTTTTTTTTTTTTTGTGTAACTGTTGGAAGAACTTCGATTTTATTCATAGCCAAGAGGAATTTTTGTTTGAAAGGCAACAGTTAACTAACCACCACCAAAAAAGCGGATAGCATGCTGTAGTGACGTTATCTGTTATGAAAATGGTGTAAATAAGGATAGTGGAATTTAATAGCTAATTTTTATAGTAATTGAAATTGTCAACAAAATAACTAGGCCAGCAATATAAATTGTAGAAATGAATATCGCTACATGTTTTTATCATGTTTTTAGTAAAAAAAAAAAATTATTCCCCGTAAAGGATTGAACCCACGACATCAAGGTCAAAGGTCGTAGTTGTTCATTCGTGAGGTGCGTGGTATATTGTGCGGAATTATTAAACCGGTCAAGTTTTACTCTCGGGGATTTGTCAGATATTTGCGAGAGGTTGGTGTTTTTTTCCATTTGGTTTTCTCAAAGCTATTTACGGTGATGGTTGTAGTAGACTTGGCAGCACCGATCACGCGGAATTCCGCATCGGGAAATTTATCCGTCAAATTGTTTTCCTTGCGAACACTTCCTAGCATTTTAAGATAACTGTAAATGCACTTCCTTGCATTCAAATATTTTTCATTTCGATTGTAAGAAGGCACAGACCATTGCATATTCTACTTTGTTTCGCACTTGGTTCCTTTTCTTTTGGTACTTCATAAAGATAGGGTAATATACGTGTGTTAAACATAAAAGGTGTTTTAAATTTTATTGGTTGGGTACCGACGTGCACCCAATGGAAAAACCTCCAACAATTGGTTGGGTACCGACGTGCACCCAATGGTACAACCCCCGACATAGTTAAGTCTTATTGAGAATATATCATCAGAATCCGTGAAGAAAAACAATGGTTCCTCTGAGGAGGAAATGTTATTAAGAAGTTTACAATGCTATGAAGACGAGGAGAATGCGTTAGAAAAACGAGGGATATGTAGTATTATATTATACGATTCGTTCCGGTCGAATTGAAATTTTTCGAACCTTAACCTTCCTCTGACTAGTCCGCCACTAACCACTTAGCCACGGCTTCCCCATGTTTTTGAACAAAGCTTTAAAAATGCTGATATCTTTAAAATGTCAAAAGCTTTCCATTTGTTTTGCTCACGTTTCAAAGGAACGGAAGAGAACGGCATAACTATATATCGATACCTTCCCGGAAGAATGTATTAAGCTACATTTTCAAAATTATACAGGAAACAAATAAAACTTCCTATGGAGGTAATTATTTGCGTATTTTTTTTGTAATAAGCAATTTTTATTTCTCTCTAGTGTCGTTTGTATCAATGGTATAGACGTCAAACCAAGATCAACACGTGGTGTTTGGCACAATTTATAAGAGCATGCCAAAAAGTCATTTGCTGAAAAATTGTCGCTTAATACATTCTTCCGGGAAGGTATCGATATGTACATATGTCTGGACAAAATAAATAAATTTAAAAAGTCCGTATTTTATAGCGCACTTTTTTAAGAACTGGTAGAAAAAGACATATGTCTAGACAACACGTTTATTTGAATAAGACTGTGAAATACCAACTTGTGGAATGGGTTTACGGTCAGACTAGGACTCCACAGTATGAATTGCAATGCAATAAACAAAACTTAATCGTCTTTCGACCATGTAGCAGATTTGGGCACATTGTAATGGATTACTGATTACATGATTACAAAATGTAATATATTACATTTCATAAATAATGATTACTTTTTTTTGTAATCTGTAATTATCTTGCGAAGTGATCGATAATCATAGAAGATTGCAATTACTGTGATTTGTAATTGTAATTGTAATCAATTACAACAAAATAAAATTTCAGTTACATATGTGTTGAATGGGTGATCCTTTAGAGAACATATGAGTGCAAATGGAATGTGGGTCAGGTGATTGATGTTCTGAAGGACTTAAGGGTAGAAATTGAGTTCAAAGGGTGTATCCAGTTCGACCTTTTTTAGGATGCATAATAGAAAATGGTGCGTGTGGTGGTATGCTAAAAAAAAAAAAAAAGTCCAACGATATAATAATTCAACTTGCAACCTCATGAAAGTCTGCTAAATGAATATAAGGGAAACTAAATTACAGGACCCTACTGAAGTAAATGAATTGTGAATACAATAGTAATTAGTATCACTGCAGTTACTAAGTAATTCCGATTATAATATAATCACAAAATTGGTAATTTTAATTATGTAATTGATTACATTTATAATTGATTATGCCCAACTCAACCATGTACGTATGCATTTCTACTAAGTTACTAGACTTTCTGCTTAAAGAATTAATACTGAACTCATCAGGGGCTACCGAATATGATCTGCGATACTAAATATTTTTGTTTCGAATAGATTACATTATATTGTTCGTAATCAGAGTTCATTCAAAGTTTAAAGTATTTTTTTTTTTTTTTCATCTACACCGTCGTTTTGAAAAGGTCAATTAGTTTCCTCAATTTGAGCACTTCTGATTGCTCCATTAACTTTGCAAGGGGTCATCAACATCAACCCGAAGAGTAGCCACTATGTAGTGCCTATATCACCACAGTCAGACAATAAATCTTTCCACCAGATGTCTAAAAAGGCGTCTCATCGTACGTTTATTTTCAGATAATATTTTTCGCCAGTAGATACAAATATACTTTTTTTTCACATTTTGTATTCCTCTTTTTGTTTTCATTCTTTTCGCAATCCTCAATTTTCAATTTGTTATGCTTTTTGCCCAAAAAAAGAGAAACAAATTAAAGAACCCAAGAAGTATTCATTTGTTTAGTTCTTTCACAGAGTGAGTTATGTACATATGTACATACATATGTATGTACCTATCCATTTCTTTACACTAATAAAGTACTTAAAACGTTGGTATTAACCGGAAACTTTTTGATAAGAAAGATTAATTCCAGGCAAAATGAATGAAGATTAGGAACTAAAATGGTGTACGTTTATGTGAGTTATAGTTTAAATGCTGTAATGAAACTTTTTTCCGTCAAGTGATTGAGAAACTTTTAGCGATGAAAATTATTGCATTAAGGAAACTTTTATTTGGACATTGAAAAGCTGGAAATTTGTGTTTATAATTTATTCCAGTTTCTTTATACAGTTTTACATTTTTCAGAACGTATTGTTATGTATCCATCCACCTCATAGGTTCTGGCCTTGCCTCCAAAATAAACTACCCTAAACCCCATAAAAGAGTACTTCCTTACCTATTTTATCGCTCAAAATTTGCAACACTTTGATTAGCAACATCAACTTAAACATTACTTTACGATTTTTGAAATTACTCTCTGATATTTCTCTCGGTCTAGTAAAAAGTAATTAGGACAGTCACGTCAACATTAAACTCCCCAGCGGTTAAAAAGATATAAATGACAGCTGTGTAGCCGCTATGTGATTTTAGTTGCAATTTGACCCTTTTTTGACGCCATAATACTGTGACCCAAATTTTCAAAAAAACTGCTCTATTTGCTCCTTTTTAAAAATATTCGACACTTTTTAACATTTTTATGTATAACACACATTTTTGCAATAAAAATTCAATTAATGATGAGCAACAGCAATCATTCAGAACGAAAAAGAAAACGATTCATCTCCTTTATCTGGGGTCGAATTACCGCATCAGTTATCGAGCAACACGTGACTGATAAATGTTGATTTGGCATGACCACTTAAGAGATCGAGTATCGCGTATCGAAATTTAGCATTTTATCATCAGTGATCGTGTATTTATTTATTCGATATGGTTTCTGCTGACGAGGTAAGGTGGATTTTGGGAGAAAATATGTAAGAATATCTTTGTTTATTGTTATTTTTGCGTTTTTTAAATTTATATACAGCAGCTGTCAAAGTTACCAATGACGTCCAGCTGTCAAGATATTCAGTAAGGTTTGCCATTTCATCATGTATCGTTTGACGCTTCCCGAACGTGTGGAAATTATTAAAAAATATTGAAATTCCGGCTCAGTTGTAAATACGCAACGTGAATTTCGTGTCGAGAGGCCGGTCGCCATCATGGCTTCAGTGCGCAGACAATTCGTCGCATCGTGGAAAAGTTTGAGCTTCAGTACACTCTTTTTTTGGACCTTAAGCCACCAACCAGATAGAGATCGGTGCGAAGTGAAGAAAACATAGCCGCCGTAGCGGCCAGTATCAAAGAAGACCCAGAAATGTTGATTCGGCGCCGATCAGCTGAATTGGGCATCGCCATAGAGTCAACCAAGCTTATTCTGCGGTTGGATTTGGGCCTATATCCATATAAGATTGTGCTGACTGAAGAATTGAAGCCGGACGACCATAGACAACGCCGTGTGTTCGCTAATTGGGCGCTGAAAATGTTGGCCGAAGATCCAGATTTTGGCCAAAAAATCATCTTCTCGGACGAGGCCCATTTTTGGCTCAGCGGCTATGTCAACAAGCAAAATTGCCATTATTGGCGCGACCACAATCCACAAGTGTACGGCATGGCGACATCGTCGGACCTTATTTCTTTCAAAATGAGGTAGGAGACACGGTTACCGTCAATGGTCCTCGGTATAGAGCGATGTTAACCGACTTTCTGTGGCCAGAGCTCGACAACATCTATATATCCGAGCTGTGGTTCCAACAAGACGGCGTTACATGCCATACAAGCGACGCAACGCTCGAAGTGGTGAAGGAGAAATTTGGCGACTGGGTCATCTCACGGCGAGCGCTCATCAATTGGCCGCCGCGATCATGCGACTTGAAACACTTTGGACGAGCTCGAGGCCAACATTCGAGACGCTATTGCCGGAATAACGCCGCATATATTGGACTGAGTCATCAAAAATTGAGCCGACCGCTTGAATCACTGCCAGCGAATCCGAGGCGGATTCAAGATAAAGACAGAAATTTAAATTTCTTTTTCTATAGTTCTATGGTCACCCTATATTATAGTTCATCCGAGAGAGCAAAACAATTATAACTACTCTAGAATTTACACTTAGTAGCGCTCTCGAACATCTGTAACACACCAAGTTGAACGAAGCAAAATCTACAACAGAATGAGTGTCTACAAATTATTCCCAAAGCCATCGTTCCAGAGTAGTTTGTGGGATTGTATGGGATCCCCTCTTAAAAAAGAACGGACACTTCACCTACTCAGCACCTTAAAGCGGCGCAAAGGCAAGGCCAATCTAGTTTCTTCGCGAAGCGTGTTAAAAACTTACGACACGAATATTTTTATAGTGTGTGCAGTGGAAGACACACATATTTGATGAATAGGCCAAGTGGAAAAAAGGGCAACGATGCACATGAAACTGGCAGTAATTATAGTCCTATTTCAAGTTATGACCACTTTTCTCGCTAATGGGTTAGTGCAAATTTGTAAATTAATTTTATTCAGGAAGAGCTGAGTGTTTGTTTAGGGTGGTCAGGTGGTATAGTTTCTGGCGATTTCAGTTGCATATTGATTTACACTGCAAAACTAGTGCTGAAGGACGTAAGTTGACTCACTTTTCAATTCGATTGCATTTATGTGAATGTCATATGTTTTGTATACCTATGGCGGTATACGTGCTGCATCAAAAATGTGCAGCAGATTGAAATGTTCTAACGACGTATTGTCTTCGCACCGGTTCGCCAGTAGGTCATACCAAATTAAAAGTTGCGCATTGTCTACTGGTTGCTGCTTCTTGAATTCGCAATCAGCACTGGAATAGCTGGAAAAAAAAGGAAAATTGGTACAAAATATGGCTAAAAGAATTTTTTTTCATTTCAATTTAAGTTTGTAGAGGTCCGTCATTGACAATGTTAACAAAACTAAAAACTGAACTTTTGCGTTAACAGTCGCCGGTCTGCCTTCTGCTTCATATCACCCCATTCTGTATTAATAATTTCCTCATTAGATGTGAAGATTTTTCCCCTCTTTTCTTATTTTCGGAAACAGCCAAAAGTGACACGGCTCTGGATCCGGAGAATAAGGTGCTGGGCGAATTTCATTGATGCCCGAGAGCGCAAGAAAGTTGTTGATTTTTTAGGCAGTGTGCGCAGGCGCTTTGTCGTGGTGCAAAAAGTAGCAGCACAGCTCCTCTTTTTGTCGGTGTCCTAGTAAATTTTGGAAAACTTTTGGTAAGCAAGTTTCAGTATACCAATTAGCAGTGACTGTCTGACCAGTTTTAAGCGGAATGATGGTGACCATTTCCGCCCTGGTGAAATACAGCGACATCATAACTTTTGTCGCTGGCATTTATTTTTTTAGCCTTTACTATAGGATTTGCACCTTTTGGGCTCCATACCATGCTGTTTGCTTTCTAGGTCGTACTTGTAAAACCAAGATTCATCACCTGTAACGATCTTATTGAAGCAGCTTGACTCTTCATTTTCAAACTTTTCCAGGAAATGTTGAGCAAAACGAACACGAGCCTCTTTTTGCTCTCCATTTAAAATTTTTGAAATCCATCGAACTGACTTCTTCGAATATTTCAGGTGATAATTTAAAATTCGTGACCCAGCCATGGCATTCAAGCCCAGTTCATCCGCTATCATCTCCTGTGTGATCCTGGTATCTTTGTCAATTTTAGCCTTCACCAGGGTCACATTTGTATTGTCGGTCGAGAATTTGGGTCGACCTTCACGAGATTTGTCCTTCACAGAAAAATGGCCAGTCAGGAATCTTCGAAACCACTTTGAAATAGTAACAAAAGATAGTGCATTTATTCCATATGTATTTTGGCATTCGTGCAGAATTTTGACTGGCGTGAGTTGACGTCGAAATCTGAAAAGAATGGCAAAACGAATTTCTTCCTGTGTTGGCGGTAGAACTTCAACCGAGCTTATGTACTCGTATGTCACTAATTTTTCTCTTTCTCGTCTCCATTTTTACCTATTGTACCGGTACTGTACTACCGGTCAATTAAAAAAAAAAGTGCAATTTTCTCAGAAACGGCTCCAACAATTTTTATTAAGATTCATATCTGGAGTACATAATACTGACGTTTTTAATTAGTTTTTCTCTAATAAATCAAATAACGGTACTTTACTTACAGAAAAGACTAAAGACATTGGCGCAAAATTATAGTCATCTGGTTTTAAAGAATTTAACAATTTAATTAATTTAATTAACAGCCCTTTAACTTTAAACCCAGTGCTTAACTTTAAATTGAATTATAAACAATTTTTAACCTACCTACAACTAGTATCGACTTTATAACTGACTTACAGCAAATTTTAGACAAACAAAACCGAAAATTTAAAGTTTTGAGAACAAAAACGCAGTTTAAGGGATAATGTTGTATCAAATTTAAAAGAATTTGTTGACTGTTTACATCCGTTGGTTGGCGGAAATTTGAATTTAAAAAAATGACAAATGACAGATTGTTAAAAGCCCACTCTAAAAGTTAAAAAGTACTTTTGGTGGTTTTAAAGTTAGCTCGAGCTGATAACTGTAAAGTGGATTTATGTCGATTATAATTAGGAAAACACTAATCTTGACTTTGTTACGTGCTAAAATCTTTTTAAAGTGTACTTTATGCGACTATAGTTTTGCGCAATTTATTTCAAATATTTGCTTAAAAAAGTTTTTTAACTTTCTACCGCATGAATCTTACAATTTACAAACTAACATCAATGGAGCAAGTGCGTATGACCCATTATTTTAGGCCGAAATGGGTACTTTTGACACAAAGAAAATAACTTTTTTCTACGTAAAAATATTTTTTCTTAAACTCAAGCTTTTCGGAAATATTCAACAAAGAAAGTTTGAGTTTTTTTTTTAAATTTTCCTCATTTTTCTCGAAAGCGATTTGATATGTGAAAAAACATTATGATCGTGAGAATGAATCAATTTGTGACCTTGAATGTCCTTGTTTTTAAGGATATTTGTAGATACCTGCATTGAATTTTAGTATGTGCTATCGCCTAATGTGATTTTGCCGTTTGTTTCAAACTATTAACTGAAATTTATTACTAATTCAGGATCCTTACAATTTCTTGTATAAGATTACATAGCCTCTACGCAAAATTTTTATATCCAAACTAGTAAGCTTTCCTCGCCATATTAAAGCCAGCGAACAATTATTTCCAATCCTAGTTCCTAAAAATCTTTCTCAATACATCGATGTCATGTTTGCGTTCTCTAATTGTAGATTGCCTTATTGCCACCACAACTTAAATACCAATTGAATCTCCGCAAAGTTGTCTTTAGCTACCGTACCGAATCCACACTTTTGGACTTTCGCTGATAAAAAGTAAAAATGAAATTCTGCTGTGAAATTTGCGAAAATTACGAATTCTATCGTCGGCAACCACCGACAAATGCGATTAAATCAAAATATAAAACCAAAACCACTTCAGCCACCATTCACGGAATGCCATCAGCAGCGTTGTCGGTAGCAACACTAACAAAAAACGATGCAGTTAACGCCAATGCCCGCTCGAGCCGTTTACTAAGCAATTACTGCAACGACAGCAGCAGCCACAAAACGCCACCTCAGCGAAGTTCAAGTGTCGGCAGCAACGGGAGCAGTACATGCGAAACACTGTCGTCCGTATCGCCATTATCGCCAACAGCAAGTGTCCTGTCCGCATCATCATCTCTGTCATCTTTGTCATCAGCTTCGTTGTCGTCGTTGTTGGCGTATCCCTCACCAGGCGGTACAGGGATTGCTGGGAGTGTTATGGATGGCATGGGAATTGATGGCTTCCAACTGGGAAGAGGCATAGCAGGAACAGGAGGTGTTTCGTACGGTAGTGTTCCTTCTGCTGGTAATGCAATGCCTGCCAATTTGGCACAGTCGTTCACCTTATTGCATCATCCTCAGCTACATCATCATCCGATGCATCACTTTCGTGAAATGCTGTATGCAGCACATCTATTTGGTCGAGGTAAATGTTTGGTTTTTCTGTTTTTAAATGCTCTGCAATATTTGGCATGTGTTTTGATGGCTTTTCGTGCAAATAGAATTGGTAATTTGGTATCGGCTTTCCAATAAACATAACAATTACATGAACACATTGACTTATGATCCGAACTCAATGTGATTAAGGTGTTGGGGGTCGTTGTCATACTTTACAATATAAGTTCACAATATTGCTGTAACATACTCATTCTGATTGCCATCACTTTGGAACTGGGTTTTCATTCACTGGACTATTCTTGATACATAGAGGTGTGGATACTTTCTATGAGAGATCATAACAAAAAATATTTCCAATATTTCTAATGAAATTATACGTAGTAATTCCTCGCTAATCCGAATTAATTATTGCAAGGGTATTTCGGATTACCGAATAATTCGGTTACATATTTACCCAACCATGCCTTAAAAAAAAAAAAAAAAAGCATCCGTGTATTGAAACAAATGAACACTGCAAATGGCTGTTCTAATATTCTGTATGGTATTTCAAAATTGTCTACGTAAATTTGGGTATTTTGCGACGGAGGTAATACAATTTGCGAGGTTTTTTCCGTAAAAGCAATATAATCCGCGGTTAGTAGTTTTCCCAAAGTAGGTAGTACAATTCAGTTCTTTTCTAATTGTTTCCAGTTAATGGTATTTAAGGCATTTTTAGTAGAGAAAACATTATTCAAATTTTGCGATTTTTGTGACGTGTTTTTTTTTTGCAATTTCCACCTAAAGCGAAATAACTTTCAAATAATTTGCGATCTTTGATGTTTGCTTATCAACAGAGTGACATTATATAAAGAAGGTTAGTTGACTATAATGTTAAACAATTCAATAGCGATGAAAGTGTTAGCAGCAAATCACATGTTGGACGACCCAGAATCACGACTTTAACTAAATATCAAATGATGGCGATAACCAGCATACTCGTACGTAACAGACCCCTTACTGCACCTAAAATAGCAGCTCACATGAATCGACGGACTGTTAAACCAATCAGCCCTATCGTGAATTCCGAGGGAATATTTCTTTCCCTCAAATTGGTCTGTTCCCAGGAATAAAATCCCCCTATCGGCAATTTCCCTCGAATTGGATTTTCCTCGGAAACAGAAGTGCCACATTGAAAAGGTAAAAACCTGAATTCGAAATTAATGTCGAAGATTTTGACAGCTACGAGTATATTTTAGTTGAAATCCGAAATATGGAAAGAAATCAGTTTATTTGTGAAAGAAATAATTTTATTATAGATAATGTATAGCATAGCATTAAGAATTGTGGCTGAGGAATTAGATGAGATGGAAGTAAAGCGACAGCGGTCAATCAGAAGAAGCTTAAGAGATTGTTTAAATCCGATGGAACTGCCACAATCACTGTATGTAAAAATGGAATTTTCTATTTTTTTAAAGGAATTAGTTATGTCTGTTTTATGTTTCAAAAATATTTCAGGATATATAAACCCGCATTCAAATATCTATTTGATGTGTTAACAGCTTCTTCGCCACAGCCTAAGAAAGCGTTTGGAACTTCTCCCATAGTGAAATTAAGCGCATGCTTACGCTTTTTTGCTGAAGGCGGCTATCAAAATGGAGTTGGGACAGACAACGATGTTGGCTTGGCACAATCTTAACCATTTTTAAGACACAATTGTACCCAATATGGATAATAGAAAAGCTGCATTATCCTGCTATGAAAAACAAAGGATACCTGGCGTTGTAGTATGCATAGATGGAACACATATGAGAATCGTTGCTCCCTCCGCAAACAAACATTTATATTACAATAGAAAGGGATTTTACAGCCTTAATGTTCTGCTTGTGAGTGGTTGTTTTTAGTCTTAAATTTGTTATCATGGTAAATTGAATTTTATTTTAGGTATGCGATAATGAAATGAAAATTCGTTACGTTGATGCAACACATCGCGGAGCCTGCCACGATTCTTTTATTTGGAATGTGAGCCTTTCAAAGCTTTATTCAAAATTATGTTATGCTGTGAGACATCGTGGTCTTCATCGCATAACATGGATGGCTTCAAGGTTCGGCTCTTGGTTTTCTTTGTGTGCGTCTCCAACTGTACTTACTTTTGAGGAAGTTAATCCGAATGGAATTGCTGTGGGTATTCCTTCTACCGCTTCTTTCGTTCCGATTAGTTTGAAAATTGCTTCTTCTATTGGAGAAAACTTTTTCTCTTTGTTTGGACCTCCTCCAGTACCATTTCTTATCTGCAAGTTTGTAGCGGCCTTTTTCCACACGTTTTTTTTTTTTTTTTTTTGTCATTCCAAAACTAAATTTAAAAGTATAATACCATGAGAAATCATACATACAATAAATTACCTTTTTCCATTCAAAAATGGATTTTGATGGCGGCCCTACACTGTTAAGTTCACTCTCAACCATTTTCGAGAATCGGGCAATATCATCTTTACTTTTTTTTTATGAAATTCTCTGGCAATGTATGGACTAGCTTCCATAAAATTAATTTAACCATCTAATTCCTGTTTATTTGTATTGTATTAGACATTGTATTTTAATTTTTCACTTTTCAAGCAAAGAGTAACCAAATTGCGTGTTGCTTCTCAGAAATTCTCCAACTAAATAATGGCGTAAATATCCGAGGTAAAATCCATTGAAAATTTCCCTGCATTCTTATTCACGATCGCTATTTTTTTCCAGGGAATTTTTTCCAGCCATTCGAACATCATTCACGATAGGAGTATTTCGAACGTAGGAAAAATTCCGAGGGAGTTTTTATTCACGATAAGGCTGAATAAGTGTTTCAATATTGAACGTAGACGTCAAAAAGCAGATCTTCAGGGCAGGTTACCTGTAAAAAGATACATTGTTGTGAGTCGTGAAGAGTCCTTCGTTCACGGGTCAGCAGAAGAACAAACATCTGATCAGTGTTTTATGCCTTCCATGAAGCATGGCGGCAGTTATGTTGTGATCTGGGGCTGTTTTGGTGGAGATACAGTCCTCAATACTTGCAGAATCCAAAGTGTAATGAGGAAAGAGCAGTATCGGGACATTCTTGAAAATGAAATGTAGCTATTTGCAGCACTACACTAATTCCAAGCACTCTTCAAAACTCTACAAGCAATACTTGACCAAGTTATCAGCTGAAGGAACTCTAAGTCCACAGTATTCTCATCTCAACCCAATTGAGCTGTTGTGGGATGATATTGAATATCTTGTAGGCATAATGGCACTAAAACAAAAGCCCTTTTGAAATTATTAAAAAGAATACCGAAATTTTGTGCAGCAGCGATCTTGGTGACAATCGGACTAACGGTTTCAAAAATACAGTTAATTTGATGCCGATTTTGAATGAATTTTTTTTCATTCACGATAGAATCCGCCAATTTCGACGATTTTTCTTGCGATTTTTCCCTTTAGTTAGATCTGGAGTCCTTTTTGTAAATCAACTGGGTTCCAGTTTATCTTTTTGATGGCTAAATGCATGATGTGCCATATTTGGCACAAACTATATTTTAGCAAATTATAACCAAAACTAAAAATTATTGATGAGGAAGTATTTCTAAAGCCAATACTTAGTCAGGATAATTTTTCATAATCATGCATCTAAGGGTTAACCATCCACCATACACGCATCGTATAAAACTTTTACAAATCTTATCTTTGTCCGAAAAACGGGACCTAAACCGAAGTTATGTAGGTCGGCCATAAAAAAAAAAACAGCCAACTTCAAACAGGCTACCCTGGACTATGGGAAAACAACGAGGGAATTCCCTCTCTTTCGGCTAGCCACCAGAATTGTCCGTACCGCCGTTGTGCTTCCTTTACATCGCCCTACTGAGCCGAAGACGCTCCACACTACTGTGTGCGACGTCTCTTTCAACATGGAAGATTAGCGGCACTGCCAATCTGTCCTAGATCAGACCTTTCTCATAGAGATAGAGGAACGCCTCTGGGGGAACAAAGCCTTTAAGACGCACTCTCTCGTGGTACCTGTAATTGGGGTAATAAGCCCCGGAGATCAGGTTGTTCATTGAGCTCATTGCTCTTGCAATGCGCCTTGCTTGATAACAAAATTGCCCACTCTTATTAGGTTATCCCTGTTGTACAGGACCTCATTGGGATAGAATGTTATGTACTGGGACTCGGGTGTTCTGTATAAATGAAGGCAACTTCATCTTTTCCAACAAGCTTGCTTCCACATTAAACCACACGGGACATCCATATACGAGCATGGGCCGTGTAGCAATTAACTTTACCCTTGCATCGAGTTACTTGCTATAAGGAAGTCTCTTTGTAAGGACAAAACACCTTTGGCTTTAGCCAGAACAGCATCTATATGTTTGTTAAAATATTTGATCTAACCAGAGCCCCAGGTACCTGACTACACTTCTACATGCAAGTGGCTGTCCGTGCGGTTCTTTCTGGTATCCCTAGAGAAAAGGAATGGTTTCCGATTTCTGGAAGTTGATTTTCAGCTTCCGGTCATCGCAAAATCGCTGAATCTTATCAAAGTCCCGTCGCAAGAGAAGTGCAATGACCTCGATTTTTGGTCCTGATCTGTATGCGATCAAGTCGTCTGCGTACGCTATGGCATGGTAAAGTGTTCCCATGAGTTCGCTCGTGTAAATGTTGAAAAGGATCGGTGAATTCACCGCACCTTGTTGCAGACCGTTTTTAATTTTAAAAGTTCCAGCAGAAGTCACGTTGCCATTTTTCACAATGGTGAGCATGTTGTAAAGTATGGACAGAAGTGGTTTCCTTACGAGTATGCGCATCCTGCTCAGCTTGTAGAAAAATTCTTCTAACCATACGATGTCGAAGGCCTTCTCCAAATCAATCAGGCAGGCACCCGTGCATTGGTTCTTGCTTTTGTTCCACGGCAGGTGCTGTATATGTATAAGACCGACATTCAACTACGAGTATTGATAAGGTGGACACATTGATAAGGCTGCATTTTAGTAATTGAATTATTTTTTTGAAATCTTTTTGCGTTTTTCTTATTTACATAAAATATACTTTAATCACTTATTACTAATAAACGTCTTTATTGCCCTTTAAATGCTGCAAAAATAGTACAAATTAAAACCCTGACGTTGGCGTTGTGTTTATTTGGTAAGCATAAAAATAAAATATATGTATGTACGAGTATGTATCTCCAAAGCTCGTGTAAACGATTATCAACAGTTAGGTAAAAAACCACTTGTTTTTGCAAGCAGTTTTTATGAAATCGGATTGTAAACTACATAATGGACATACAAGTACGAGTACTCGTAGGTAATGGATAATTCACATTAGGACGCATTACCGTAATAATAAAATGTTCATTCGTTTACACTATGCTTATGCGATTTCAAAGAATGTTTATTATTTACGAGTAACTATACCTATACCATATTAAATAATAAAGTATTTTTTACCTTTAATCAATCCTACAGTAGGTATAGTATTAGTTACTGGCGTCATAATCATTTCCTCAAAACAAGTTCACTTTTAAGTTCGTCGTATAACTTGAACATAAGGAAAAAACATAATGAATTACCGCATCAACAACAAAAAACCATGACGGGTCCCTCCTCAAATTAAACACCATTATTTCCTCGTATTCTCTGCCCAATGAAATTTTTCGCACAAAGAAGATAAATTAGTTAAAAGTTGTAACCTGGTGTATATAGTATAGTTGATGTTCCTCCATTGAATGTGTTATAAACTCCAGAGCAGGCATGAAGATACCTTAATGACCTAACCATCAGAGTCATCCGATACATATAGCATGGGGAAAATAGATAGAAATCGTAGTAAAACTGTTGAAGAAATGACCCTCACAACATGCTGGCTGACTAGCGTTAGCGCGCAGATTTCTTTCTTTCCGCCGTTCTCTGAAGTAGGTTAGGGTACTCGTATAGTATTAGATTAGTACCCTCCAAAACGTTTATGTCTATCATCTGTCTTTGAAATGGTGGACGGACATGGGCGAATGCACTTCGTTGTTGCTGGTAACGTTAATGCGTTGACTTTCTTTCCGTTTATGCAGTCAAGTGTAACCAGTTATAAGTTTTTTTTTTTTTTTTTTCTGTTTCTTAAAGTAGAATAAATGAATAAGATAGCGTTTGCAAATGGAGAAGAACTTTAATGACCGGGCTACTTTTTATAGATGTACGAGTATCATATAAACAACGGAAAGAAGACTTTATTTAAAGAAAACAAAACTGCTTTGACAAACCATATTCGACTAATTTGGGAATAAAATATATAGCGACATCATGATGAATAGATCAACAGCAATACATAAGATTCTCCCTATTAGCGGGAGATAGCCTTTAACTACTCGTACGTATGGTATTAGTTTGTTTCTCATATTGTAAGAATTGGTATCTTGCACAGTGCTGTCGTTTCGGAAACCAGGTGGGAATTACTTTTAAAAATGTTGGACATTATTTTCACTCAAAAAGAGTACCTGATTAGCAAAGAAAGCATCTGTTTATTTTTGTTTTTTATAATTAAATACAAAACATATTTTGATATACGCAGGCACTAACAAAAGTTCGCTTAGTTGATGGAATAATAAAACACAAAAATAATTTAACTTTAGATATTTAATCTTCTCTTTTTTGTAATTTCTCCACATAATTCCCATTTATTTCAGTACACATCTTCAGCCGATAGAACCATCTTTCAAAACAGCTTTCAAAATCCTCTTTTTTCCCCGAGGATTGGTGATAAAATCTTCCATAGACACTATGAGGATAGCAAGCGCGTGCTCATAGTAGTGTCAGATTCTTAATGACTAAAAAAACCCACCCTGCGATTTAATTTGTTATGTATTGCAACTAAGAACGAACTTATCAAGCAATTTTTCTATCATGAAAAAATAACACGTTTGGCAGGTTACCTTCCACTGAAAGATCCTGCATGTTCCGCAATCTAGGCGCGGTTGATTCCTATCTCGCCAAGTCGAAAGGTTTCGTCCTTTGTAGTCGGCGCAATAAATTGCTTTCATCCAGAATTTGTAGGATTGTATTGTTGACATGTGCTATTAGTCAGTTTCTATGCTTTCTCCCGAAGCTTCTAATTTCAGCTTCGATTGTCGGAATTCCGAGATCCCTGTGGATATCATCGTTTCTAGTATACCACGATGCGTGGACAATTTCTCTTAGCACTTTATTTTGAAAAGTTTGTAAAATATTTGGGGTTTGTTTTCTTGGCACAGCCCCAAAGTTGTATACCGTAAGTCCACACCGGCTTTAGCACTTGCTTGTATAAAAGCAGTTTGTTCTCAGTACTGAGCTGGGAGTGTTTTCCGAGCAACCAGTTCATTTCTCTATATTTGATTTCGAGTTCTTTACGTTTCATTTTCACATGCGAATTCCATTTCAGTTTTGCGTCAAGGTATTTGGCCTCGTTTGCAAAAGGTATTCGGGCCAGGTTTAGGAAAATTGGCAAGACATTAGTTTTCTTATAAGTGAAATTCACGTGAACAGATTTAGCTTTGTTGAGGGCGATCCGCCAGTCCCTCGTCCATTCATTTACTTTATTCAGTGCGTTTTGCAGTTTTGCAGTCGTTTCTTCGATTGTTTTACCTAAGGCTAGGACAGCGGTGTCATCGGCAAACGTAGGATAGTGACATCTTCTTTCGGTATATCTCGAGTATATAACAGATAGACAAGTGGCCCAAGAACGCTTCCTTGCGGTACACCGGCCGAAATTTCTTTGAGCTCCGAGTATTCATTTCCATGTCTAACACGGAAGAGTCTATTCTCGAGATATGATTCTAGAATGTCGTATAGGCATACAGGGAGAACTTATCGTAATTTGCAATTCAAGCCATCAAACCACACCTTATCAAAGGCTTGTGAGACGTCAAGAAATACGCTTGAGCATATCTTTTTGTCTTCAAGTGCTTTCTCGATTACGTCAGTAATTCTATGCACCTGGTCAATCGTCGAATGCTTACTTCTGAACCCAAACTGGTGGTCAGGGATAAGATTATTTCCTTCTATAACCGGTTAGAGACGCCTTAGTAATATCCTCTCGAAAATTTTGGATATAACTGGAAGTAGCGAAATTGGTCTATAAGATTTTACCCCATTTGGCGGCTTTCCTGGTTTTAAAACCATTATAACTTCCGCAAATTTCCATTAGTTAGGCACGTGTTTTAATCTGAGCGCAGCATTTACAATATGAAGAAGCTTAATCAATACTTTTCTTGGTAAAGCTTTGAGAATTTCTCCGGTGATCAAGTCAAAAACCAGGAGCTTTCTTAGGTTTTAGATTCCCGATCTCATGTTTGAGTTCCCTTAGCGTTGCACTTGTAAGTGCTAAATCGTCAGATGGTAAATCCGGCCTATTGATATTGTCGTAAAACACTTGACCATCGTACGGTTTAAAGGTATCTTCCAGGTGAGCCGCACGATTTCGACATTGACTGCATTAATAATCTCCTCATTAGATGTGAAGATTTTTCCCCTCAAATTTTCTTTTATTTTCGGAAACAGCCAAAAGTCACACGACGCTAGATCCGGAGAATAAGGTGCTGGGCGAATTTCATTGATGCCCAAGAGCCCAAGAAAGTTGTTGGTTTTTTCAGCAGTGTGAGCAAGCGCATTGTTGTGATACAAAGAGTCAGCGCAGTTCCTCTTTTTGTCGGTGTCCTAGTAAATTTTGGAAAACTTGTGGTAAGCAAGTTTCAGTATACCAATTACCAGTTACTGTATAACCAGTTTTAAGCGGGATGACGGCAACCATTTTCGACCTAGTGAATCGATATCATAACTTTTGTCGAGAGGATTTGCACCTTCTGGGCTCCATACCATGGATTGCTGTTTGGTTTCTGGGTCGTACTTGTAAAACCAAGATTCATCACCTGTAACGATCTTATTGAAGCAGCTTGACTCTCCATTTTCAAACTTATCCAGGAAATATTGAGCAAAACGAACACTAGTCTCTTTTTGCTCTCCATTCAAAATTTTTGGAACCCAACGAGCTGACTTTTTCGAATATTTCAGGTGATAATTTAAAATTCGTGACCCAGCCATGGCATTCAAGCCCAGTTCATCTGCTATCATCTCCTGTGTCATCCTGGCATCTTCGTCAAGTGTAGCCTTCACCAGGGCCACATTTGTATCGTCGGTCGAGGATTTGGGCCGACCTTCACGAGATTCGTCCTCCACAGAAAAATGGCCAGTCTGGAATCTTCGAAACCACTTTGAAATAGTAACAAGTGATGGTGCATTTATTCCGTATACATTTTGGCATTCGTGCAGAATTTTAACTGGCGTGAATTGACGTGAATTTCTTCCTGTGTTGGCAATAGAACTTCAACCGAGCTTAGAACACTAATTTTATGTCTACCATTCTTACAAATTTTTGTGAAATCGTAGGTCTATAAGAAATATCCAACAAACTTTTGTTTTTGCAAAATTAATAAATTAACGCCGCCTTAGGTTAGGCCCTTTTGCTCATGGCATGGCAACTTCTTTTTCAATATACCCATAATTTTTGCAAGTTACATATTTGGCACATCTCTAAGGATAATTCTGTATTGTTAACAAGCGGCCGCATTGCGAGCTGTTTGCTTGGAGGGTAGTACGTAGCGGGTCGTCAAGGTATCAAATTTTGATATAAATATAGCGTGTTTTTTTTACGCGTCACCTTGCCAACAGATTCCATTGATTTTAATTTGAAATTGATTGCGGGGAATTTAAAACTAAATTAAGGAATTATGGAATAGATGAAAGAATTATAAATAATTTCATTGCATTACATTCGTCTATTTTGTAAAAACGCGTCCAAATTGAAATTTAAGCTAACTCGAAAAAAAAACTCAGATGGTACCTATGCCATTTACTGCACACGTTCATATTATTTGTATACATTACAATTGAACGAAATGGTTAGATCTTTTCGAGCGAATTAAGATTTGTACTTCCCCTTATAAAGAGTAAATATGCATGTATGTACCTACTGGTTTCGTGGAAATTTTCGATCTCGATATTTTGATGAATTTTGTCTGTCCGTCTGTATGTGCCTATTGTCGACCAGTACATATTTTAATATGTAAAGCGTGACCAGATAGCAATGATAGTTTTTCCAATTGTTATGTTTTAGCAGCTGTCAAAGCTACCAATGTCATCCAGCTGTCAAAATATTCAGGAAGGCTTGCCATTTCACCACGCATCGCATATTATCGAAATTCCGACTCAGTTGTAAATAGGCAACGTGAATTTCGTCGTGAGGTCGATTCGGCGCCGATCAACCAGGCCAGAGAGTCAACCAGGCTTATTTTGCGGTTGGATTTGTGCCTACTCGTACATCCATATAAGATTGTGCTGACGCAAGAATTGAAGCCAGGCGACCATAGACAACGCTGTGAACTCGCTAATTGGGCTCTGGAAATGTTGGCCGGAGATCCGGATTTTGGCCAAAAAATCATCTTCTCGGACGAGGCCCATTTTTGGCTCAGCGGCTATGTGAACAAACAAAATTGCCATTATTGGCGCGACCACAATCCACAAGTATTCGATCTAGCATCAATGCATCCACAAAGATTAACTGTTTGGTGCGGTTTCATCGGACCTTATTTCTTTCGAAATGAGGAAGGAAACACCGTTACCGTTAATGGTCGATGTTAACTGACATCAATATATATGAGGTGTGGTTCCAACAAGACGGCGCTACATGCCATACAAGCGACGTAACGACGAAGGGGAAATTTGGCGACTGCTAAATTTGGCGAGCGTTCATCAATTGGCCGCCGCGATCATGCGACTTGACACCCCTCGATTATTCTCTGGGGCTGCGACAAGTCTTTAGTCTACGCTAACAAGCCAACCGTTTTGGACGAGCTCGAGGCCAACATTCGAGACGCTATTGTCGGAATAACGCCGCACATATTGGATCGAGTCATCAAAAATTGGACCGACCGCTTGAAGCACTGCCAGCGAAGTCGAGGCGGCCATTTAAATGATGTGCTATTCTGTACATAATGGCATGAATGCAGCTTCAAAATAAAGCCAGAATCAATTTAATATCTCACACCGTTGTTGTTTTATTTAAATTTCTTTTCCTATCATTCTTAGCTGGTCACCCTATATTTAGCTTTCGGGATCGCAATTTTAAAATAAGTTTTTTTTGTTTGTCTTTCTTTTAAATTTTGTTAATCGATTTATGTATGCATAAAAATAAAAAACTAAATTACAGATTTGTGCTTGAATTTTCTTCTTTTTACATTTTGGTAGCAAAAAAGTGAAACACTTTGGAACATGTTTCAGCTCATTGAGCACAATGCATTGCTTTTTTGTTCCAATTTGTTTTAACACGTTTGTTATATTCTGTCCTGATCTGTGTTACTTTTTCGTCACTGAACAAGCTATTAGGTGCTAGAACTATATCAGATACATCGAACCGATATATTGAAGATGTGTAGCTCTTTTATAAGGCTACAGTGGGATTACACACCCCAGATAAATAGAAAACTCACGATTAGAATTTATTTGTTGGTTCATGTACTTCTAATGCTTGTTGGCAATAGTTTCGCAGAAACTTTATTAGCCTATAAACTTAACATGCTTTTATAAGTAATAACACTGTTGCTTAAGCTTCTATATATGGTCACACCCGTTACAACTACTTGTCACACCACTGATATTTTCTTAGAATTTTCAAATTTAATCTGTATTTAAAAATGCCTATTCCAAACAAATATGTATAATCCTTCTTTCATATAAAAAAAAAAACGAAACAAAAACATTTCATTGAAAACTTTACAAACTTGACCATAGAAGTTACCAAACTGGAATTATATAATAAATTATATTAATTGTTAAAAATATTAAATACGCAATTTGGTAACAGTTTATAAATTACTAACAGAAAATATGGTGTCATTGGAAACATCCCTATAAAATAAAAGTGTTTCGTCTGTAATAGAAACTGGTGAATATTTGCCGCCGGATAGATCAGCATTTTAAAGCTATTGTCATCGTCCAATAGGGGGATTTTCGGATTTCCAGCCAATAAAGTCTTCACTCTCCTGCAGAATCCGTCAGTATTTGAAATTTGCATATTTTTCGAAAGTCGAAAAATGTACTTTGTTTTGTATGCGCTCCATTCACATCCATCTCGGTACTTTGCCACCGTCAATGGAAAACAGCGAATTCCCAATACTTTTACCACGATATTGAAAAATTAGATTTTCTTAAAAACTATTCTAAGGATTTTGTTAAATTTTATTATTCGAGTTGGAGTGAACATGTGTTATCAGATCACGTATCATGTTTTTGACAAAACAAAAATCGTGCAATAGTACTTTAGTAGTTTTCAATTTCACAAGACCATTCGTGAAATTTGGCTTTTTCCCGGATTATGACTGGACAAATCGATATTTAAACAATATTTGACATATGCAACCAAGTTTTTGAAAGTTTCACTTTTTAATGCACTTTTCGAAAAGTAAAATTTTTATTCTTAATTGATTCTTCTTAAATTTTATATCTGTAGGATGTGCAAACGAACACCATATAGGAACATATAAACTTCAAATTAATGAGATTACTATTCACTTTTCAAAAATCTACAAATCAAGATTTTCCATTGTCATTTCGATCTTCAAAACTAAACTGTGCTTTCCAACCCTATGTCCAAGCGTCGAGGTCCCCCAGTCTATGCCGGTGGCCTTATTACTTACACTGAAGAAATTTGCGGCACCACCAGCTATTTGTTCTTTCAAGTATGTGCTTTACAAATAAGAAATAAATAGGGTACCTAGTGGAGCATGTAGCCGTATGTAGTATTTATTATATTACAATCATCTGATAGAACTGTAGGAATTTATACTACAGATTTCTATTTGTGTAGTAATAGCAGCAATGTAGTCACCGACATAATGATCAGGCTGTCAATATAAATTATAGAGAAGAATATCGCTCATAGAGAATTAGCTATGAGAAATAGCCTATATTGCTATTCCTATGAAATGTATGTAAATGGGTGAATTGACTATGAAAAAATTACATTATTGTTATTAAATAGCTCTTTAATCTATTTTTTCAGTAAATTAATGCAAAAAAATACTAAATTTCTCCGCTACGTCAGAAGTTATACTTATATTCGTTTGTTATATGACGTGTTTTTTTTTATAATTTGCGCACGCCAAAGGGGATAGAATACTCAAGGGCGTTGTGAAGAAGAGAGAGAGAGAGAGAGAGAAAGATTTGGTGTAATGGTTTGAAACTCAGGTGGTATTAAGTTTTCGGCGAACTTCAAAGGTAGCATCCAGATAACTGGGAAGAATTTTTGTTTTAGTTTTTTCACTGTCGTTGCTTATGATTCACAGTATTTTTTTCCGTCCACTTGATGTCATCATCACGATTAAGTTTCGTTTTCAGCCATATGACCACCCTACTGCCAGTGTTATGCCTTCGCAGTAGAGTTGATTTAGCTTTCGCAATTGATCGACTTTTTTATTTATTTCATGCGAAATAAATAGATGATTCTTGACATCAGGATTTGAACCGTGAACCAACAGCGTGACAAGAGATGATGTTACCACTACACCACGGCCATCCTTACATTATATTTTCTGTGTGTATCTACGGATTCTATTGCATTTGCGGAACGTGATTGAGAAGCTTAGTAATGACAATTTTAGTCTCGTAAAAAAAACGTTGAAAAACTTGTTGGCGTTTTCTGGGACTCGAAACCTGAACCTCCCCCTTAGTAGTCCAAAGAACTAACCACTAGCCATTTCGCCACTATACAATAGCAATAAGAAGTTCGATCATAAATTGGGTGTTCGCTGAGTAGTTACGCCAAAGAGTAGGAGAAATTACCTACATACACAGTTGATTAAATTATATCTCCTGCTATTTTTTGAAAGAGCAGCAGCTGTAATATAAATAACAGAATTAGCTATGAAAGCAACCATTATTGCTATTCATGTGAAATGAAAATACGAGAATTTGTTAAGAAAAATAGCTGTTACTGTTATTCTTAAATAGCTATTTTTATCGAAGAAATTACAGCAGAATGGGTAACTGAATGATTCTGCTTAAATGACTAGTACCGAACTTTTCTAAAACAACAGGAATGTGTAACGTAAATAGTAGGATTAACCAGCAATTAAAATAACCAGTGACTTCCTCTTTTTAGAATATTCTGCTTTATAGCATTATTCAATGCGGTCAAATTTTTGTGCGTATGAAGGTACATACCTAGCTGTAAGTTGACTATAAAAATTGTCGTTTTCATCCACAGTCGCGGTTTCTTTTTACTGTCAATATCCTGTCACTACGTACGTGTGTTACTTCTAAAGAGTTCTCCCGGCTAGTTTTCTGGAGTAGAACATCAGTGTTTTTTTTTTTTCTCTGTTCGCTTAAGCCCGTTACGTAAAGTTAAGTCAAACTGACAGATCATTTGAACTGTTATACATGTCAAAAGGAAACAAATTCAAGTTTCACTCATATTCTCCATTTTGACTGTGACGTATGTACAAGTATTTATTCTTCCGATCGTTACTTTCAAAGAAATTTATGACACAAGTCTCTGATACCTTTATGTTAAATTACTAAAACAACCTTCTCCGAGTTCACATTAGCAATCATATCACACAACATGCAATAATTTCTGCTACTTCAACTAATTTTGCAAATATTCCATCAATTTATTCCGAATGGAACATAAATCAATCGATAAATCCATAGTTGCATACAAATTAGCTAAGCGATTTGATTTTGATCGACTCCCTCCATATGCGCGTCCTGCACTGTCACATTAATCATAGTTTCTAATTTATTTTGGAAGTTTATGCCTTTCCCTGTGCCCTTTTCCTTAACCAAACCCAATTTTTCGCGGTGATTTGAACCGCACCGTTCCCGCCCACATAATAAGTTCACGTTTTTTTTTTATTCCATTCCCTATCCCTTAGGTTCGATCATTTGTCTTTGAATGGGGGTTCGTCTGCCTATTACCTGTCAATAATTTGTCACGCATCACAGCAACACGATTGTCACACGGTGTGTCGCATGAAATTCGTTTCGATTACCAAGACGCGGGAGCATGAACAGAGGAAGCCCAGCAGAGCTAAAAACACCAATCACTCAGACCGACTCTTCGCGTTCGTTACGTTTGGCTAGTTAGTCAGTCAGTCAGGCAGTCAATCAACGCAGACAGATTTGAATATTTATGGACATTGATGGCAGAGAAACATGTTGAGAATGAAGTGGGGGAGTGAACTGTCAATTGGACACTGAACGCTGTGTAGTTCTGATGGAAATCATATACTCGTACATATGTAGCCATGAGGCGGTATGGGAAAGAATGCACCCGGCGCCGATGGGAATCAGTTTCAATGATAAAAAAAAAAAATCCCTCTTTTTGTCGTTTTATGCATTAATATTCGGGAAGGGAGTCTGACATTTAATCGAATCGTGGAATAAAGTTATGAATTTGTCATCGCTACAGACAAGAAGTAATAATTTATGTTATTAGGCTCAAGTACTTTGCTAAATGGTTTCGGTGACATTTATGTCACGACATTCGTGAATAAGAATAATAACAACTGTAAGTGTGTGACAAAGAGTTTGTTTTTACACTTAAAATTGTTACCTCATTTATTATGCAGTGACAGATACGATCGAAAGACTTTATGTCATTATGCTAACAACCCTTGTGATGTAATTAGGAAATTAAGTTAACGTTGGCAAGCTCAACAGGAGGGAAGTTAGGGGAAAATGTGTACTTAGAGCAGTGGAGCATTCAACAGCCCTCTTTGTAGGACGAGTAACCGTTTTGTCGTGATAAATTTTTAGATTATTATTCTAAAGATTGTAGATTCATGTGCCTACTGACAGTAATTAAACAAAAAAAAAGCTGTGAATTACTCTGCAGTCATTTGCAGATCTGCTTAAACTGCATTAAATAATAAAATTTCAATTGCCAGCGTACAATGCAGCTTTCTACAGGCTTGGGCGTAACCTTATAATTGCACCGAATGAAATAGTGTTAATAGTTAATGGTCGGTGGTGTCCTTAAATTAATTTTTAATATTCTGCAAATTTATAGTGATTTGCATTCTAATCACAATGTTACCTCTTTTTTTTATTTCCAGGTAAGTGCGAAGCGTTAACAGACTGGTGCGAACTTCATTTCAGAGAAAGTGGTAAGAAGAGTTTTTTATTGTAAAGTTTCGGTTAAAAATAGTAAATTAATGGGATCTAATTGCTTAACTTAGATACATACGAGGGTGGGTCAATAAGTCCCTGAAAATTAACACAAATTGTGTCGTCACCTTAAATTTATTTTTTTTTTTTTGTCAAGAATCATCTTTCAAAAGAACGCACCCAAATTTTCAGACAGATCTGTCAAATAGTTTTGTTGTGGCAGCCATTTTATATAGACGCCTACTAGCATTTTCGTTAAAATGGAAAAAAGTGAATTTCGAGTGCTCATTTACTATTTTTTTGCGAGAAAAAACTATCACACAAACCAAACAAAAACTTGACAAATATTATGGGGACTCTTCACCATCGATTGGAACCATTCACCACTGGTGAAAGTTCTGGTCGCCCAATTGAGGTCACCACACCAGAAATGGTCGACAAAATCCATGGTTTGATAATGGACGATCGGCGAGTGAAAGTGCGCGAGCTTGAAGAGGCCACAGGCTTATCACATGGCTCAGTGATTTCGATTTTACATAAATATTTGGATATGAAAAAGCGTCGTTTCATAACCGTGGATGAAACCTGGATTCACCACAACACACCAGAAACCACGGAACAGTCAAAACAATGGACTTCTCCTGGTGAATCGAAGCCGAAGAAGGCCAGGGCAGGTTTGTCAGCAAACAAGGTCATGGTGACAGTTTTTTGGGATTGCCGCGGTGTTATTCACATCGATTACCTCGAAAAGGATAAAACGATCACCGGCGCATATTACGCAGAGCAGCTGGATCGATTCCAAGCCGATTTGAAGCAAAAACGGCCGCATTTGGCGAAGAAAAAGTTTTTTTTTTCACCAGGCCAACGCACCGGCGCACAAGTCCGCAGTCGCAATGGCAAAATTGCATGAGTTAGGCTACGAACTCCTCCCTCATCCAGCATATTCCCCAGATTTAGCTCCCTGCGACTATTTCTTGTTTCCAAACATGAAGAAATTGCTCAGAGGTAAGAGATTTGAGTCGAATGAAGAGGTCATCGCTGAAACAAACGCTTATTTTGAGGGGCCCGAGAAATCGTATTATTTTTAGGGCGGCATAAAAAAATTGGAGAAACGTTGGATGAAATGTATAGAGCCAAAAGGAGACTATGTTGAAAAATAAAATGTTTTTATACCGAAAAGAGTGTTCCTTATTTCATTTTTAAGGGACTTATTGACCTACTCTCGTACTAGTATATTGCATGGTTTTTTTTTATAACTCGCGCTCGCCAAATGTTTCCCCTATATTTTTTCAGGGCACAGGCGTTTAGGAAAATGGGGAAGATTAACAGAGGAGAAGCCTGTGCACGTTGGCTTTAAATGTTTGAATTTTGTAATGATGGGAAAATGTAGAGCCTGGTAGATCATTCCACATTCGTGTCGTTCAGCTGACCGAATCTCTATATTTGATAGTATGACCGAAGTTGGATGCAAGTACCATCCATGGACAATGGTTGAGGGTTTGGGTTTCGCTTGAGAGACAGACGACAGCATTTTGATTTGGAAGCTTTGAATTCTACTCTGTTGGTTGAACCCCATTTGCCATTATGCTGTCCAGGTTGGATGTTTAACATATATTGATATATTGCCATTCCTCTTCTACGGCCGAACAGCAAGGCCATGAGTTAGGATATGAAAAACTGAGGGTACTGTCATGAGCGAAGGAACGGATTGGATAAGAAGTCGCTGACAAGTGATCATTTATAAAAATAAGAGACTGGGAGACAAAGAGCATTTATATGCTGAGTTGCAGACTTGAAGCCATCGAAGACAAATTGTATTAAACGCCCCGAAAGGTAATTTATAATCCATTGAAGAAGAGACTCATTGATGCCATATGCCCGCATTTTCGACAAAAAATCCTGATGCCAAAAATCTGTCATATCTTTGAAATATCAAGCGTAACCATCTTAGTTTCATCAAAGTGATGGAGAGATTGGTTTCACTTCTCGGTGAGATGTGTCATGTGTGTGTACTTGTCCCTTGGAAAATTCGACACTCTCAAGTACAGGCGGAGACAAAGTATTATCTGGCAGCGTAGAGTTCGCTGCAAAGTGACCATCAAGCAGAATGCCATTGTAGGGATGGCAGATGCAGCAGAATTTTTAATATTTTTGACGAATGACCAACAAATTTTACTTCCTTTGGGACGTTGTAGAATTGTTTGCCTCAATTTTTGGTCATGTAAGAATTTTACACGTCAAATATGGGCATTGCAGTCTTTTCTGGCTTGTTTAAACTTCTTTAAACCACAAGTTTGCCTTAGGCTTAATACTCTTTATTCTGTTAGGAATAAAGTCATTCGTACCTAAGAAAATAGCGTCAGTGAAGATATCAGTAGCGGCCGATAGTTGACATTATTACATCTAAAAGAAAGTAAAGGGTTTTAAGAAAAAGGAGGCAGTATTAAGGCATAGACTGATGTAGGGAGTAATAAAACAAGACTGCAAACATCAAAAACTTATCATAAAACCCACCAAAATTCTACAAAATGTTGAATGAAAACTAGGTTTGTTTTCTAGCTATTGTATAAAAGCAGGTTGTGTACGCTTCCGGCGTCAGTTAGTCGTTGAAACTTCAATATTTAAAGTTAACCGATAAAGGGTCAAACAAATCACAAATGGGAAGACGCAAGGAAAAAAAGAAATGAAGCGGCTAGATTGGGGAAGAGAGCACCAGCAATCGAAAGTCTTATGGATGGACGAGTCAAAATTTGAAGTTTTTGGACAAAAAAAAAAGAGTTTACGTTCGGCGGACAAACTTTGGGAGATCCTTCAAGCAGCCTTGAGATCAATAATATTAGAAACTATTAAGAAGCTGGCAAAAATACTGGCAGCCTTATAAAGACTGCCTTAGATTAAACAAACAATCTGTCAGAGTGGCTAAGAAACAGTCAAGGACTCCGCAAGACTCATTAAAATATTATCGAAGGAACACAACAATCCATCCCTCCTGAAGAAGGCAGGAGGAGAATGGGGTGAGTAACTACACAATCTTTAGAACTTGAAATCATCAATTTCCCCGGGTGCAAAGATAACAGAACAGAGCCTATCAGCTCTCTGTGCCTGCAATCTAGCGCCTGGAAAAGCATAACATCCATTATTACCGAGGGAAAGATTTTCTGAGCTTTAAATAGCTTCGTTCCTTATAAATCGCTCGGCCTGGATGGCATTGTGCCTATTATGCTGCAAATATCGCAATACCTAGCAATTCTATGGCTAACACCGATTTTCAGGAGTTGTTTATTAAATGACCATATACCCAATCATGGAGACGAGTGAGAGTGGTTTTCATTGCAAAGGCAGGTCTAACTTCCTTTGTACTGAAGACTCTCGGGTGACTTCTGAACAACCATCTGCGGAACAAAAAAGAAGAAACATCCCTCTCCAAATCGCAGCATGCATACCTCAAAGGAAGATCAACAGAGACAATCCTTCACGAGGTAGTTCGAACTGTTGGAAAATCTATACACTACAAAGAATACACTTTAGCTACCTTTCTCGGCGTTGAAGGAGCTTTTAATAATGTACACACTGGAGCTGGGAGTAGAAAGTTATCTAAGTCATTGGATTGTTTCTATGCTTATCTCTAGATTTATTCAGGCAACACTAGGTTATAGCAATATAACCAAATTTGCCAGCAGGAGAACTCCTCAAGGCGGTGTTATTTCACATCTACTATGGCTTATAGTCATGAATAAAATCCTTGTAGCATTAGACAGAGAAAGAATTAAGGTAGTCGGGTATGCGAACGACATGGTAATACTAGTGTCAGGAATGTTCCCCTCTGTGATAAGTAAAATCATGGAAAATGCTCTGAATAAGGTAAACACCTGGCCAAAAAGTGTGGTCTTGACATCAACTCGAGCAAAGCTCACCACCTGCACTAAAACCTGACTTCGCACTTCGTCGGCTAAATGGTCAAACACTCACGTCCAGTGCTAGGTATTTAGGAGTTATCCCAGATCCTAAACTCAACTGGAAGCTAAACATAGAACAACGGGTAAAAAAGGCGTGTATAGCCTTTTACGCCTGTAACAAAACATTCGGCACAAAATGGGGCCTGCACCCAAAATTTACCCTATGGATATCTAAACATGATCTCCTCTTTGTGACCTTAAAAATAGATATACT
Organism: Pocota personata; assembly: GCA_963082735.1. NCBI lineage: Eukaryota > Metazoa > Arthropoda > Insecta > Diptera > Syrphidae > Pocota > Pocota personata. The sequence continues at coordinate 72,919,645 of OY720430.1, forward strand.
AAAAATACCTATCTCGTATGAGTATAGGGACTTTAGGAGACTTAACTTAAATAAGTTGGAGGAACACACTTTGTGCATGAATTGGCAGCAAATTTATTTCATGACCTCTCGCAATGATCAGGTTAACTGTCTGCAGGAAATTATCAAGAGTCTGTTTAATGAACATGTGCCACTCAAAACAAAATATCTGCAAAAAGAGGCAAGTTCATGGTTTTCTCCTGAAATTGAAAAAATTATTGAAGCAGAGAAACTTGGCGTACAAACGTTGGAAGCGTTTCAGATTGCCCGAGCTTTACGATTTGTTTCGTAGGTTGAGAAATAGAGTGGGCATCCTTGTCAGGGAAGCTAAGAGCCGATTTTATTCTAAACGATTTGATAAAAACTTGCCATCAAAAATTTTATGGAATAACATACGGGAGCTAGGTGAAGGTCGGCAAAAATCTCAATGTCTTAATGACGTCAATCCAGACATTATGGACGCAAAGTTTGCCAAAGTTCAACGCCTCTCACTAGATCTTACAGATTCTAATTTTGCTACTAATGCTAATAACCAGAAGAATTTTCAATTTAATACAATAGATGAAACTGATGTGGTAAGAGCTGTACTAAAAATAAAATCGACAGGGGATTGGATGATATTCATCCTCTATTCTTAAAGATATTACTTCCACATATTCTGCCTAACTAAGACCTTTCCACTTGCATGGAAGGTAGCAAAAGTTATACCCATTGTAAAGAAGGAAGCCACTCGTTTATCTCCACCTGAATTTAGACCGATATCTATACTCCCGTTTTTATGTAAGGTTATGGAAAAAATAATGCATGAGCAAATCTCCAGCTATATTAAAAATAACAAACTCTTGAGCATTCTTCAGTCTGGTTTTAGGCAACAGCATAGTTGTATTTCGGCTGTCCTAAAAGTTACGGACGATCTTAGACATGCCATGGATAATGATCTTGTTTCGTTCCTGGGACTCCTTGACTTTTCAAAGGCATTCGGCACAGTAAACCACAGAATACTCGTCTCCAAAATGAAGTACCAATTTCGCTTTTCTGACACTGCTGCTGATTTGATGCTATCCTATCTCAGAGGAAGGAGTCAAGCTGTTGACATAGGTGGAAATTTGTCAGACTTCATTGAATTAGAGTCAGGAGTACCGCAAGGATCAATGCTAGGGCCGTTACTATTTTCTATATTTATAAATGTTCTTCCACTTACTGTTGAATTCTCATCATTGCATTGCATTGCTGACGATGTGCAAATTTATATAAGTTGCAAATTAGGTATGATCGAAGACGGGGCTGATAAATTAAACTCTGATCTTATAAACATTATGCACTGGTCCAAAGCTAACAAGCTTGAATTAAATCCAAAAAAATCTAAGTGTATAGTTATTTATAGAAATAAACTTGATGTCAGCTACTTTCCACCTATTTATTTGGGTAATACTGTACTAGAATATGTCGAAAAAGCCAAAAATCTAGGCATATGGTTCAATGACACACTTAGCTGGAGCTGCCACGTCCGGTTGGTGATCGGTAAAATTTACGGCTGCTTACGAAGCTTGTCCCTCTCCAAAAGTTTTACACCTCAACACATTCGATCAAGCATTGCAAAAAGCATAATAATGCCAATAATTTTCTAACGTTGTCAGGTACATATATAATCTTAATCGTTTTGATCATATATCGACCCTATCGAAAAATGTATTAGGATGTAGCCTCTCTACATATATTAAATACTGTGCCCTTAAAACATTTAATAATATTTTGATAACTAAGGAGCCACGTTATTTATTTGATAAAATTGAATTTCCTGTTTCCAATCGCTCCTTTGTTTTTGTGCAACCGAGATTTACATGCACTACTACGGAACGTCAATTTTTTGTTTACGTCATAAAGCATTGGAACTCCTAACCCCTCGACATTAGAAGGCTCCGCGGAACCCAGCATTTTGGAGCAGTTTTATTCAGGTATCTGGCAGACAATAATTTTTAATTTCTGAATTTTTAACTTATTTTTATTTTTGAATTTTAACCTATTTATAAATCTTAGTTAAATTTACATTCTTTATTTTTCTTTTGTCATTATTCACTCTTTAATTTTATCCTTTATTTTGATTACATCTGAATTGTTTAACTTAATATATTTAATTTTTGTAACTTTTGCGTTTTAAGACTTCAAGTCTATTGCAAAAGATGTGCATATATAAATAAATGAAATAAATAAATGACGTACACAGCCATAGTTCTCACATATGGGTCAATAGTATGATAGCCGGCTCTAAAAAAGGCCTATAATATAACCAAACTTAACAAGGTGCGAAGATCAGCATGCATTGGCACTACAGGTGCTCTACAGTCTACCCCATCAGATGCTCTAACAGTCCTGCATATTTTCCCTCTAGACCTACACATAACAAACATTACAGCACATAGCGCGATCAGACTCAGATAGTCTGGGTGCTGGAATGTGAGACCCTACGAGCATAGTGATATACTGGACTCTCTACCGAGAGAACTCGTATCGCCCCCAACAGATTACATTATCCCCAAAATGAATTTCACAAAGCATTTTGACGTACAATTCCCCACAATATTAGAATGGCAAGATGGGCAAGTGATTAAGGACTTTGACGTAACAATCTACACAGACGGGTCAAAGATGGACTGCGGTGTTGGTGCAGGTTTGTTTTCCGAATCCTTAAACACCTCAAAATCTTACAGACTTCCAGATAATACCAGTGTTTTCCAGGCGGAACTACTCGCTATCTGCGAAGCCTGTCGTTAGAACACATAATTATAACGCCAAGGCAAGAGATTGCCATACTTATTGATAGCCAAGCTGCTATCAAAGCCATCGCCTCGGTCACTATATCCTCTAAACTAGTGTTAGAGTGCCGAAATGAGCCAGCCTCGCTAGATGGACAATTCAAAGTAACCTTGATCTGGGTTCCAGGGCATAGCAATGTTTGTGGAAACGAATTTGCTGATGAACTGGCTAGGCAAGGCTCAACCCTCCACTGCTCCCTTGCGAAATTAGTTCACTTTCCGCTTTGAGCGGTCAAGGCAGAAATCTCCTCAATATTCCTTATAAAAGCCAACCTCACATGGACTAGGCTAACAAACTGTGTCATATCCAGAAGGATGTGGCCAGGCTACAACAAAATTAAAAGAACCGACTTCCTAAATAGAACGCGTAAAGACGTTACCAGCTTAACAGCGATCACTACGGGTCACTGGCCTGTAGGAGACCACGCAGTCAAACTAGCTATACCACACAACACACACTGTCGCAGTTGCAATGTGGCAACTGAAGGAGAAACCCTTATCCACTATTTATGCTCCTGCCCGGCACTAGCTAGGGCCAGACAGCGAGCATTCTTCATTTCCCTAGAGGAAATCTCAGAGAGAAACATCAAAGAACTTATTACTTTTTTGAATTCCACTGATCGATAGAAAGCCTAGATTGACGCCCAAATTGGTGCAAGTACGAGGTGGATTTTTCTAATCAACTCTATTTTATTACCCAAGTCTTTTGATATATTAAGTTCAATTAATTTGTTCATTTGACTAGATAAATATAATGTTGATGAAGCTATTTACAATAAATTTTGATTATTAAAATGAAAAAGAAGGATTTTTACATCAATTTCTCTGACAGAATGTATTGTCCAGAAACTTATGGATTTCAGTGTGATTGCATTCACTGGCATTTTATTCGTGGAAGATTATGTTAGAGTGCTGTCAACGCTCAGTCAAGTTGATATGGAGTAGAAACAGAGTTGGTTAAAAATTAGAACCCTGAGGTACTCCAGCAGTAATAGCAAATATGTCGGAAGAGAAATCATCGACCATAATTGTCCTGAAGAAAATGTTCCACCCAAACCTAAAACTATTCTGCTAGTCCTCAGAAAGCTATTTTACCTAATAGAGCTCTATGCCAAACTCAATCGAACGCTTTTGAGATGTCCAGGGTAATAGCTCTTGATAAGCCGTGTTGCTCAATTACTGAGGTCGATAGATAGGTTTTTTTTGTTGCAGCTTGTGATCTGTGATTTTTCTCTAAAAGGCGAGTGTTAGTGATTCTCTCATAGTGATTCTCTCATTGCAATTCTTCTTCGTGGAATCGACCGTTAAAATGTACGTGTTTCGGAAGCTAATGTGGCTGGAACTTGGTTGTAAAATAACATTTACAATAATAAATTTTATATAAGTTGCTGTAATATTTAAAATGTTTGAAACCGTTCAAAAATACTCCGGGGTAGTTCATAGCATCTTACTTACTTAACGGGCTCCCGACCCGTGAAGAGTCTCTGCCTGAGACACTGTAGCCTTCCATCCTCTGCCATCTCGGGCACGTTGCTTCCAGTTATCCAGACCAAGCGCTCTGGCATCCGCGATGGGTTGGTCTTTGAAATGGAGGTTCGGTCTTCCCTGTTGTCTCGAACCTGGCGGCTGGGATCCGAAGATCCTCTTAGCTGGAGCATTATTGTCCATTCGCTCGATGTGGCCGAGCCAATGTAGTCGACGTATTTTGGCCTTTTGGACTACATCCACAGCTCATAGAGTTCGCGGTTGTATCTTCTCCTCTAGTCGCCCTCCTCGCACACAGGACCAAAAATGCGCCAAAGAATTTTTCTTTCGAAGGGGCCCAGTATCAGCTCTCCCTTCCTGATTATCGTCCAGCACTCGGCGCCATACAGCAGAACTGACAGGATAAGGGTTCTGTAGAGCATACATTTTGTCCTTCGAGTTAGGAGTTTTGAACCCAATTGTTTTGCCAAACCGAAGTAGCAGCGGTTTCCTAGGGTAATTCTTCGCTGGATCTCCACTAGGATGTCATTTGTGGAGTTCATGTTTACTCCGAGGTAGATAAACTCCTTAACTACCTCGAAATTGTTGCTATCAATAGTGACGTTCTGTCCTAGGTGATGGACAGATGCTTGTTTGTTTGTTGATAGCATGTATTTAGTCTTATCATCATTTACTACAAGGCCAACAAATTTCGTTTGGAATAGTTCGGAGGAACTACTTCCAAATTGCACGTGTTTTCCAGCGTCACGCTACAAAGCTAGATCAGTTTTGCCGGGATCCCGAATTCGGCCATTGCCACATAAAACTCCTGACGATGAATGCTATCATATGCGGCCTTGAAGTCGATGAATAGGTGGTGAGTCTCGACTTGAAATTCATTGGTCTTTTCCAGGATTTGCCTCAGTGTGAAAATTTGGTCTATAGTCGATCTGCCGGGCCGGAAGCCACACTGGTACGTGCCGATTAGTGTGTTGCAGAATGGTTTGAGACGTTCACACAGTACGTTGGATAGGATCTTGTATGCGACATTAAACAGGGATATGCCTCGATAATTCTTGCAAGACATAGGATCGCCTTTTTTGTATATGGGGCATATGGAGCTGATAGTCCATTCATCGGGTTGATGATTTGGTGCATGCGCCCTACCAAAACATCACCACCGTATTTGAAAAGCTCCGCTGGTAAACCATCAGAGCCGGCGGCCTTGTTGTTCTTAAGCTTTTTTATTGCTAAGCCAACTTCTTCTATACTGGGTGCTGCTGGGACTGATTCTTCATTGACTGGACGTGGGTTCTCTACTTGCCCTATCACTCTCTCTACATGATGCCTATTTAGCAGCTGCTGGAAGTGTTGCTTAAACACATCTACTATTCCCTGCGCTTCGGTGACTAGATTTCCTTCACTGTTTCGAAGAGAATGTGTTCCGGCCTTAAAGCCAGCAGCCAGTTGCTTGGCTTTCTTGTAGAACTTCTGGATGTTGCTTCGATCACGAGACTCTTCGATCTCCTTGAGCTGGGAGACTGCGTAGGCCCTCTTCTTTCTACGCAGTATTTTCTTCTCCTCCCTCCTCCTGACTCGATACTCTTCCCTCGCTGCCCTTGTTTTGCGCTGCAGCGTCTTCACATGTGCACCTTTTGTCACCTTTTTCCGGCGTACGCATTCATCATCATACCACGGGCTCTTTCTCTGGGGTGGCTGGTACCCTAAAGTGGTTTCGGCTACCTCTTTGATGATGTCGCGATACTGGGACCACTGGATGTTGGCGTCTGTGGTAGGTGGATGGACTGCGGAGAGTTTCTCACTAAGGCGCTCTCTGTAGACTCTGGCTACTCCAGGTGTGCTAAGGCGTCCAACGTCGAATTTCTTCTTCTGGGTGGTTCGCAACTTCTTCTCCTTGGATAGTCGAGCTCTGAACTTAGCCGCAACAAGAAAATGATCAGAGTCGACGTTTTCCTCTCGGAATGTGTGCACGTTGAGGATGTTGGATGCGTGCCTCGCATCGATTAGCACATGGTCGATTTGGTTGGCGGTTCGACCATCTGGAGAGCGCCAGGTTGCTGTGTGGATCCTTAGCCTTGGAAACCTAGTGCAACTTATCACCGTATTATGAGCTGCCGCAAAGTAAGTTAGTAGCTAGGCGACCACTTATCGGCTTAAAGTCAATAACTTTTGTCCTAAGCCGGTTTCCCACGACGAATCCGCATCCTAATACATGCAATCTTTTATGGCAGCTGTAATAAATATCGCAATTTTTCCTTTTCATCATACCTGATCCTATCCATCGTATCTCCTGGATCGCGGTAATATCTGCCTTGTACCGCATGAGGACAGACTCAAGTTTTTGAATAGCACCTGGGGTGTAGAGCGTCCGCACGTTCCAGGTACATACTCTTAGATCGTTGTCCTTATTCGTGTCTCTCTCATAACTAGTATTTTTTTACATGGTCGGGAAGTTACCCCGACGGCACAACCTCCAACCTGGAGGGCCAGGCCCTTAACCCTAGGACAGCAGGCCGGTTATTCCGGTGCCAGTAACCCACTTTGGGATGTGAGCGCTGCCGTTGGCCCATCTAGGGTTCATCTGCCACCAACTCTTCTCCAACACCCTGGCTCGGTATTGGAAATCCCTATAGACCTGGTATCCGAATATGTCAGAGCAGCTCTATAGGGATTACACTAAATATTTCGGCCTGACTGGAACTGTAGACGCCACCGTTGGTTCCATCTAGGGAACTGCTCCGCTGCCGCCTGGAACCAGAGGAGGTGCCTTAGTGAGAAAACACTCTTCGACCCCTCTCCCGTTCGCTGCCACCAACGACCTTCCAAAGGGGTTGGTTACCCAATCTTCAGTCGAGGTACTAGGCACCCACCAGTCACCAACGTGGAGGTGAGAGTAGGAGTTGGTAGTGAGAGGCTAGGTGAAAACGCTTGTGTTCTCATGACATCGCATCACTACCCTTTAACCGATGTTCATTGCATCTACTTTGTTTAAAATATAAAAATACTCGTACATACGATATCTAAAATAAAAAGGCTTAGAAGGAAAAGTGTTCAAGGGTACCGCAGTCTTACCCTCAAAGTCTCTTAAATTATTAAAAAATCATTTTATCCCTAAACCATTATCCAAACGGAAAATGGAAACTTCTTCAAAATATGATGACAATTTAAGTTATGATTATTCTAAACATCAATAACTAAATCCAGTCTTGCAAAATTCGAAAGTCTATTATCTTCATTGACCGACCGTGTTCACCGACCATTTGCAATTGCATTAACTACGAATGCAATATCTCATTATCGGAACTCAAAATCTGCACAAGCAACTTTCTCAGCCTCTCGGTCCAGGGTCCAGAGTGAAAAATAGAAGAACAAAAAATACAACATCGTTATAACATTTTCTATTTTGCTTTTGGGGCTTGAATTTAAGTAAACCACGTCACCGTTCGATTCCTACAGATATCACATCGTTAACGTATACCTACACTCAACACAACTGCAATGGAGTATGTTCGATTGTGCAGATGCCCCAATTACTTGGGAGCTCTGACCAGGTTCAGCCTTTTCATTCTCTGCACCTCCTTCTACGATCTACTGCTATCAGGCATTGAATTGGAAATCCCCATTTAGCCACCGGTTGGCAATTTCGAACTACCATCGCCACTACCGCCACCCCATTGCCAGATACGGGTGGTATCTGAATGAAATTAAACTGCACATAGTTGCAACGACTGCATGTTGCGCAGTTTGCTGCCACTGCCGCTGCTGATTTTGTATCAACCAGAAATTGCCGTCTCTTGGACGTGAGAAGGAAGGTAGGAAGAAGACTTAAGACACCGGACAAAACTTTTTGTTGCTTAGTGTCATGTAAATTTTTGTTTGTTTGTTTTTTCAATCCATTGCGTTTTACTTTGGATATAAATTCAAACCATACAACCTGTATGATCTGATTATTTTTCACCTACATCGTATAATAACTTCTGCAAGAAATGAACGTGCAGAAACTCCTTATTCCCATTTCTTTTTCCACTGTGTGTTAGTCAGTGAGTGCGACTGGTTTAATTTCTGGAATTTAAACTGGTTTGTATTTTTTTCCAGCCTTCCTTGTTTGGAAAACATTTTAATTTAGGACGCTGAATGAATGATATTGGTACAATAAAGGAAGGAAATGCAGATACATATGTATAATAACTGTTTTCAAAGAATCTGCTAAAGATACAGCCGTATTCTAACTTCCGTCGTAATTCACCAGAATAGGCATTTCATACAACTGCTAGGTATTTGGAACGTCGATTGAGCTGTCGGGGATTGCCCATTTTACATTTTCAGCAGCAAAGTTTCCTTCAATAAAAATAAAGGGCACGACTATGTCACACGTAATTGTTTCATTACTGCTGTCGTTCGTAAATTGTCAAGATCTCAACAAGCAACATTGGTAAGAGGCGAAGAATCTACAAATTTCGAAAAGACGTTAAAAAGTTCTAGAATTCAAACGACCATACGTCCAAAATTAGATACATAACATACGAATATAGTGTGACCAGATGGGAAAAAAATTAAATAAAACAACAACAGTGTGAGATATCGAATTGATTCTGGCTTTATTTGGAAGCTACATTCATGCCATTATGTATGGAATAGCACATCATTTCAATGGCCGTCTCAGCTTCGCTGGCAGTGCTTCAAGCGGTCGGTCCAACTTGTGATGACTCGGTCTAATATGTGCGGCGTTATTCTGGCAATAGCGTCTAGAATGTTGGCCTCGCGCTCATCCAAAGTGGTTGGCTAATTAGCGTAGACTAAGGACTTGACGTAGCCCCAGAGAAAATAATCGAGGGGTGTCAAGTCGCATGATCGCGGCGGCCAATTGATGAACGCTCGCCGTGAGATGACCCAGTCGCCAAATTTCTCCTTCGAGCGTTGCGTCGTTTGTATGGCATGTAGCGCCGTCTTGTTGGAACCACAGTTCGGATCTATCGATGTTGTCGAGCTCTGGCCACAGAAAGTCGGTTAACATCGCTTTATACTGAGGACCATTGACGGTAACGGTGTTTCCTTCCTCATTTCGAAAGAAATAAGGTCCGGTGATGCCGCCATGCCATACACAGCATCTTTGTGGATGCTAGGTCGAATACTTGTGGATTGTGGTCTCTCCAATAACGGCAATTTTGCTTGTTGACATAGCCGCTGAGCCAAAAATGGGCCTCGTCCGAGAAGATGATTTTTTGGCCAAAATCCGGATTTCCGGCCAAGATTTTCAGCGCCCAATTAGCGAACTCACGGGATTGTCTATGGTCGCCTGGCTTCAATTCTTGCGTCAGCAAAATCTTGAACGGATGTAGGCCCAAATCCAACCGCAAAATAAGCCTGGTTGACTCTCTGGCGATGCCCAATTCAGCTGATCGGCGCCGAATCAACATTTCTGGGTCTTCTTCGACACTGGCCGCTACGGCGACTATGTTTTCTTCACTTCGCACCGATCTCTATCTGGTTGGTGGTATAATATCCAAAAGAATGTACTCACGCTCAAACTTTTCCACAGTGCGACAAATTGCCTGCGCACTGAAGCCATGATGGCGACCGACCTCACGACGAAATTCACGTTGCGTATTTACAACTGAGCCGGAATTTCGATAATATTTTTTTAATAATTTTCACACGCTCGTGAAGTGTCAAACGATGCATAATGAAATGGCAAACCTTACTGAATATTTTGACAGCTGGATGTCATTGGTAACTTTGACAGCTGCTGAAACATAACAATTGGAAAACTATCCTTCCTATCTGGTCACCCTATATATCATATACTAGTTACATATATCGGAAATGACTTAGATATCAAATTTCAAGAAAATCTGTAAAGCCATGTTCAGTCCATGCCCATAAGCATCGTAATGGAAACGTTTACATTACTCGTACCTCAGACAAATTATTTAAGCCGTTTTCGAATAGTTTTGTTCCTCAAAAATTGCATTAAAAAGTTTGAAAGCTTGTTTGTTCAAATGTCCACAATTTGGTGTGTGCGTAATTAGAATAAGAATTACGATTTCAAGTCAAGCTATGTCCCTAACTTTTCACAGATATTAATCTTGAATTAAATTCTTTCTTCCAGAGGCTGAAGTCTAAGATACAGACAGATATAAGAGATCATTTTTTAGCCATTCACCACGAATGTAGAATAACTTGCCTTCCTCAGTAAATTGTGCCATCTGGAAATGGTCTAAATCGGATAAACTTGAGATAATGTATGGAGAGGAGTTTTAAAAATGTTCGAATCATGATTTTAAAACATCTAACTCATGAACGTGGGTGGGTGGCGTAGTAGTTAGTGTGTCGGATCACTACGCAAGAGGTTCCAAGTTCGAATCCCGGAAAACACCAAAAAGTTTTTTCACGATCCCACCTCTCGCGAACGTCTGACAAACATCCGAGAGTATTGTTGTCTTGAAAAAGCTTCTCAAAACAAATTGCCTTTCGGATACGGCACTAAACTGTAGGTCCCTTCCATTCGTGTGAAAAATATAACGAACACAACACGAGTGGTTGCGAGAAGCTAGGCCCTGGCACTTAAAGAGCTGTTGCGCCAAATATTTATTTATTTTTTTTTAACTCAAGAACCACTCAACGGAAATTTTAAAGTAAGAGGATGCAGGGGCACACAATTTTAAAAAATTTACCAGAAATTGAAAAATATCGCCTTAACAATATACGAGTATGTAGGTGTTCACATTTTCTATAATTCGCCCTTACGTTATATAATGCCACGCCTACTTTTTAGGGTTGTTTTCTTCAAGAAACTTGATGTTGCTATTTTTAAAGCTACTTGTGGATGAGCCTTATTTTCAAGATATCATCAGAATCCACGTACTTTGGCAAGAAATAGTTACAGCCACGCCCACTTTCTTATAAGAAGCCGGCTTTAGAACAGAATATTCCACCCTTGATTATATCTTTGTGTTGAGGAATATTGTGGAGCCATTTCTCGCACAGTATAAGAAGCTTTTTGCATTCTTCGTAGCCTTTAAGGCTGCCTTCGACACCGAGAACTGAAACGCTTTAATGTATAAACTGTACCGTATGCGCATAACGCTGAAGTTCGGACGGGTGATTCAAAACCTACATGAATATGGGATGGGGAATCAAAGTCAGAATGGTTCCAATTCAAGTCAGGAGGCAGAGAGGAATGTGCTTGAAGTACAAGCGTTTTTGTTGATTTCCTGCCTGTAGCTATGCAGCATGCAGGCGTGATGGTTGAAATACTTTTGCTTGCAGACGATTGCCTACTCTCCTGAATCCTTTGCAGCTGATGATTGATCGACTTTACTAAGAACCTTAGTATGGAAAGTCATTTTAAGGAAAAATTTAACAAATCCAAAACTGCAATCAATATGGTTTGGAGCAGGTGACTCAACAATATCATATTGCTCAGTATAAGGTATTTGAAACAGTATCCGAATCAGGAAACATGAAACCGTCGAAAAACTCCTGAGATGTTATGTTAAGAGGTCATTTCATCTGCCAAAAAATTCACCAAACTGTATGTATATGATCGAAATGGGCTTATTTCCCATATTAAAAAAAAAAAACCTTAAAATTACATGTAGACTTCAATAATTGAAGTGCTCAGTATGCCAAATTATGGACTTCCAAAAATAGGATCTCTCCAAACTATACATAGCAGAACAGATTGATTCAAGGAGTGTATGGAACTGAGTTTTGATCACAGCAGGAGTTGGAAACCCGAAATTCGGTTTACTATATACCTAAAGTCGATAAACAAGAAAGGTAAGGAATCATCGGGTTCACTGCGCTGGACCTACGAGGGCAAGGTGAAAAGTTCTCGGCCTGACGCAGAGATGACGTTCCAATCAGCAAAAATTTATATTTCCTGCCTGGGTGCACTTCTCATTAGTTCGTATGACAGGCTTCAACTTGTTCTCTCAAGTAGTTTCTTTACACGAATTTTTGCAGTAGACGTCTTGCGTGTTTTTCGTTATGGATGGGTTAACCCCTAAGGAAATTCATCCAAAGTTGACAAAAGTTCAAAAGCTCCTTCCATGTCAATCGTTAAAAAGTGGGCAGCTGAATTTAAACGTGGTTGCACGTCCCTCGAAGATGACCCACGTGAAGGACGGCCAAAAACCGCAACCACACCCGAAACCATCGAAAAAGTCCATGATAACGTGTTGGACGATAGGCGAGCGAAGGTGAGTGAGATAGCTGAGGTTGTGTGTATATCGGAAGAGAGGGTACGAAACATCTTGCACAAAAACTTAGGGCTGCGAAAGCTCTGCGCAAGATGGGTGCCGCATTTGCTGAATGCCGATCAAAAGCAAATGCGCAAACGATTTGCGCGGCAATCTTTGGACCGATTCAATAGGGATCCAACCGATTTGTGCAGCGATTTGTCGCCATGGTTGAGACCACCACTACACACCAAAAACGAAACAGCAGTCGAAGCAGTGAGTGGAAGCCGGTGGTTCAGCGCCAAAGAAAGCGAAGTCGATCGCATCTGCCGGAAAGGTCATGACCAGTGTGTTTTGGGATGCGAAAGGGATCCTGTTAATTGATTACCTTAAGAAAGACAGAACAATTACAGGCGAATATTACTCCAACCTTCTTGACCAGCTGGATGCCAAAATTCGCGAGAAGAGGCCTGGCTTGAAGAAAAAAAAATCATCTTTCACCAGGACAATGCACCTGTACACAAGTGTGCGTTGGCGATGGGAAAACTTGCCGGATTTGTAATACGATTTGCTCGGCAATCCCCCCTATTCACCTGATTTGGCACCCTCAGACTTCCATCTGTTCCCAAACTTGAAGAAATTTGTTTCTGGGAAGCGCTTCGTATCCAATGCAGAAGTTGAAAGGGCCGTAGATGAATATTTTCACAGCCTTCCAGACTCTCACTTCCGAGAAGGAATGCTGATGTTGGAGAAACGATGGAGCAAATGTGTTGAAGTCAAGGAAGGTTATGTAGAAAATCGCAGTCTTTCAATATCAGGCCGAGAACTTTGCACCTTGCCCTCGTAGTTCAATTGATCTTGCAATTTTAGGCGAGAACACTTTTCTTTCTGAGTCTACATGTCATATTAAATGAAATGCCTAACTCGAGCAGAACAGAACAGAACCCGGTTTTAAGTAAATTTTTTCGGAGAGTTCTGTATAAACATATTAAGCGATTACTATGTGTCATATATATGCTTTTTAAGGAACCTACGAGTATGTTAAGATTATTCGGGTGAGTCCAGGTGATTTTCCAATCGGCTGGGTAGTAAGAGCCGTAGTTTTGTATTAAAAAGCGACCGCATAACTAGCCGATTTTAAAACCTGAGTCCAAGCTGATGTGTTCAAATGAGTGCCCGTGCAGTACTGAGTGTTCATTATTTTCATTCTTTTGCCGAAAGAACAGGAAACATTAACTGCATAAAATTCGCTCTTATATCCAATACACAAATTAACATTCTTGCCTTAGAAGGTGCACCCTCCCACCCTCTATAAAGATTCTAATGAGAGAAATCGCAGTTTATCCTTATATAAAGTGAAACACCAAGCCAACAAAATAATGTCAACGCTCTTGATAAATTTTTATTCAATACTGTGCCAAAACCTGTCATGTTTTGCGCAAAAATAGAAAGCAATTATCTTTACTCCATCTTAGATTTGATCCACAGATACCTGGTTGCTGTTTTCTTCCGCGCGGTTACTACAGTCCAAATGATGCACAAAGATTTCCGTGATTCCATTACCGATTTGAGCAAAGAGATACAACCAGATGCTTTACCAATATTTGAGTAATGAACGCATACATTCCAGCATGTCTTCCCACTCATTGTAAAAAGAGATAAACAACTCCACTGCAACCTCGATCGCACTTCGAGGATCTTTCAAAGCCATCACCGCCAATATCACGACGCACAGTCACCATTGAAGCAAAAAATGCTCCATGGAAGTCAGCACCGTCACCGTAGTCGTATTCGTCGCCACGGCTGTCGTCCAATGTGCGAGCAAATAAATCGCGGTCCATTAGCATAAAAAAATAGACACTTCCGCAATTGAATTGATTTATTTCAAAACGTGTTGGATACACGCTATTAGCGTGTTGCGCTGAAATCAATAGCCGAGAGGTGTGCACGCGTTGTGTTCATTCCAGGCCGTAGCTGAGGTAGTCTTTTACAAGCAACATAAATCTTGCTCGTAAAGTATTTATTCTATGAGATGCACTAAATACATACAATACATAGTCTTGTGTGGCTAGGCTATTCTAGGGCTCTTTTTTTTTAGTTTACCACTGAATGCGGTTGGTAAGCAGTTCTCTTTTTTTTTGTTTTTGCTTATACGGTTACAAAAATAGACAACGCATTTATCCACTTTGGAGTATCTTCCAACTTGTTAGATGATTAAATCGTAAGTCGAAAAAGATATGCTTCATATCCAACCATAAAACAACACTACCTATGGATAATGAGCCCGAAGAAAATTGGTGACTCAACATATCCACTTCCTCCGATTAATCCCTCCCTTGATAAACTACCCGCTGACAGGTACATACCTCAAAATCATTGACTGCATTATAAATACAATAAGATATGCGTCAAAATGTCAGATTCTTTTCTAAAGGGTGGTTAAGTTTAAGGGTTGATTTTGAATAAAACACAAATTATTTAGGAAATTACTGTCATTTATTTTTATTATGATAATATTGGTATGGTTCAATTATGTATGGAACAAAATATCGGCCAAATGGCCGCCGCGACCTCTGCGGCTCACCTCCATCCGATGGTCCAAATTTTCTATGACGCTGAGGCATAATTGAGGTTCTATGCCGTTAATGTGCCGAATTATCTCATCCTTTAGCTTTTGAATTGTTGCTGGCTTATCGACGTACACATTTTCTTTGAAATAACCCCAAAGAAAGAAGTCCAACGGTGTCAAATCACATGATCTTGGCGGCCAATTGACATCGCCACCACGTGAGATAACACGGCCATTGAATTTGTCGCGCAAAAGAGCCATTGTTTCGTTAGCTGTGTGGCAAGTGGCACCATCCTGTTGAAACCACATATCGTCCACATCCATATCTTCCAATTCGGGCCATAAAAAGTTCGTTATCATCTCACGATAGCGAACACCATTCACAGTAACTGCCTGACCGGCCTCATTTTGGAAAAAATACGGCCCGATGATGCCGCCAGCCCATAAACCGCACCAAACAGTCACTCTTTGTGGGTGCATTGGTTTTTCGACAATCACTCTTGAATTATCATTCGCCCAAATGCGGCAATTCTGCTTATTGACGAATCCACTGAGGTGAAAATGTGCCTCATCACTGAAGATGATTTTCTTCGAAAATTGATCATCCACTGTTGCCATTTCTTGCCACCATTGTGACCATTGACGACGCTTGAAATGGTCAAGAGGCTTTAGTTCTTGAGTCAATTGCACCTTGTAAGCGCGTAAATGCAAGTCTTTATGCATAATGTTCATCAACGACGAGCGTGAGAGGTGCAATTGTTGGGCACGACGACGAGTTGAGGTGGACGGCTCTTCAGCCACACTATCGCGAACAGCAGCAATATTTTCTGCAGTACGAGCTGTACGAGCATGCACTAGTGTTTTCACATCTCCTACAGACCCGGTTTGCACAAATTTTTGCACGATTTTTCCGATTGTACGCACATTTGGACGATTAAATTGACCGAAAGAATCACGAAATGCACGATATGCATTTTGATTTGAACGCCTATTTTCATAATAAGCCTGAATAACTTTAACGCGTTGCTCGATTGTGTATCTTTCCATGGTTCAAATTGAGTTAGTCTGAAATTGAGAAATGTCAAATGAAATGCAGAAAAAAACTTGACGTTTAGGTGTGGTTCACATTAAACATCGACCCTTAAAATTTAACCACCCTTTAGATGGGGCTTAGTTTCGCAGATATAACCCGTTGAAGAAAAGACTAGGTTTTGAGATACTCAAAATGGATTTTCTTTGCTTATCTTCGAAAGTCTCTTTAAGGACTCGCCAGACTATACGCGGTCAAAACTTAGTTAGCAAGGATAGTTGGCGAAAACATGATGTATACTTTGGGTGTTGTGGGTAATGATCCTACTCACTCTCCTCTCCTCTTCAGTCGAATTGGGAATGAAGAGTGACTGAAGTTGTTACTTATCACTTTTGTCATTGACCTGAAAGAACGCGAGTCACAATGACAATTTAGAAGCTTGTTAGTGATTAATTTGTTACCCTTCAGAAAAGCTCAGTGCAATAATCATGTAATATTAGGTGCGCAACTAAGTTCTCGCTGCAACTTTATTGTGAAAAAATGGTTGGTGCAACAAAACAATGCAAGACCCCACACTGCTCGAAAAACAAAGGGTGTTGAGATCGATTTGCGGTGGGAATTGCTGCCACATCCACCCTATTCGCCTGATCTAGCGACGAGTGACTATCACCTGTTTCCAGAATTGAAGAAACCTTAATATATAATATTGATAGACTACCTCTCAAAAGGTGCAACAATAAATGCAGAATATTATTTCAATCTTTTAAAAGGTCCATTACGCCAAGCTTTGATTACTGGAAACTTACACCTGAGTTTCAAACCAACTACACCAATCTGTCTTTCTCTCTGTCTCTTCCTCTTTGCACAAAAACGCCCGTGTCATAAAAAATTAGTACAAGGGTATTCATATTCCCTTTAACACGTGTAAATTATGAAAAAAAAAAAAAAAAAACTTCCGGGAAAGTTGCACGAGCGACCATTTCTGCAACAAAACAATGCAAGACCCCACACTGCTCGCAAAACAAAGGGTGTTGAGATCGATTTGCGGTGGGAATTGCTGCCACATCCACCCTATTCGCCTGATCTAGCGCCGAGTTATTATCACCTGTTTCCAGAATTGAAGAAACCTTTACGTGGCGTTCGTTTTGAGGACTTAAATGAGGTGAAAGTGCCAGTGGATAAAAGACACTTCTCAAACATTCTTTGAAGATGGGTTAAAGAAACTTGTACACCGCTAGGAAAAATGTATTCACTTGAATGAAAATTATATTATTTACAAAACTAATATGTAATATCGAAGAAAATGAGTAAAATAAAGCATTTATAAATGAATTCCTAGAACTTTCAAAACACCCCTCCTACAATCGGATCGTACTTTACTAAATACTATTAGGTGCGCAACTAAGTTCTGTCAATAGATGGCTCCATCAGTAAATGCTGGTCGATTTTGACATATCCAAAACGTCATGAACCGAGCTTAGATATATGGTAAACAAACTGTTTTGACACATTACTGATTTTGTTTTGGCGTCATATACTTTTGGTTGTGTGAAAATGTCTGTTTTTGTGCCAAATAATCGTCATTTGTGGGAGGTGTTGATTTTCTTCTTTAATTCGAATAAAACGGCGGCTGAAGCGCATCGAGAGCTCCAAAAAGTTTAGGGAGATGCTGCCCTAAGTGAAAAAACGTGCCGTGATTGGTTCCGTCGCTTCAAAGACGGTTATTTCGATGTTGACGACCGTCCGCGTGAAGAAAGGCCAAAATCCTTCGAAGACGCTTAATTTTAGGCATTGCTCGATGAGGATCCGTGCGAAACGCAAGAACACCTTGCTTCAGCATTAGGAGTTACCCGTCAAGCTATTTCCAAGCCATTGCATGCGTTTGGAATAATTCAAAAACAAAAAACTTGGGTTCCTTATGATATGAAGCCAAGGGACGTTGAGCATCGTTTTTTCGCCTGTGACCAACTGCTCCAGCGGCAAAAAAGGAAAGGTTTTCTTCATCGTATCGTGACGGGTGATAAAAAATGGATTCATTACAGCAAACCCAAAGAAAAGAAAGTCATGGGTACTGCCCGGTCATCTCTTCTACGTCGTCGGCTCGGCCGAATATTCACGCTGCGAAGATGATGCTGTGCATTTGGTGGGGCCAGGTCGGTGTCATTTATTATGAACTGTTGAAAAGCGAAAAACGGCCACAATACGAGCAGAGGCACGAAAAAGTGATTCTACAGCATGACAACGCTCGGCCTCACGTTGCCAAACCCGTTAAAACCTACCTGGAAACTCTCAAATGGGAAGTCCTACCCCACCCGCCATATTCCCCAGATATTGCGCCATCCGATTATTACTTGTTCCGTTCGATGACACATGGTCTGGCTGAGCAGTTCCGCTCATATAAAGACATCAAAAAATGGCTTGATTCGTGGATAGCCTCAAAAGATGAACACTTTTACCGTAACGGTATTCGAGCTCTGCCAGAAAGATGGGAAAAAGTTGTAGCTGGCGATGGGCAATACTTTGAATGATTCATTTGTAACCATATACTATCTATGTAGTTCAAATAAAATTAACAAATAGAAATCTTACAAAAAAAAAGTAGGTATCTTCCGGAGCCAAAAAGTTAATCGCGAAATTATAATCGAAAAGAAGAAATAGAAAAAAATATCCCCACATATCCGTACTTTAATAAGCACAATTGATGAGAAAACAGGAAAACAATGGATGATAAAACTGTGAACCATTGTTCTTTCCGCAATTTTTGACAAACAAATAAGGAAAAAGAAATTTTGCAAACAAGTGACTATTCTTCCCAATTATCGTTACCACTAATTGCTACCAATTATTGTTGTTTATTGCTTCTGCTCTCAATATTTTCAATTGGTGGACATGCCACAGGCTTCATATAAAGTGAAAGTCTGGTCCCAATCCCAACACTTTAAAATCCAAATCCGAAACATGGCTCCTTTGGTGCTAGCCTGTGCGCAACTTTCTTACAGATGTTTTTTTCCTCTTTGCTTCTTTTTTTTGCATTTTTTCGTTTTTAATCTTAACCGCTCGTTATCGTTTTTGTTTTTACTGTACATTTATTTAGACAGTGTTTATCTCCTTACTGTTAGTTCATTTATCGGAATTACCCGTTTAAGTTACGTAAAAAAAAGATACATACATATGTATGTTCGTTTATGCCACCAAGCCTTTCTCATTTTATTTTACGAGTAGGCACCTTATTTCTGGGCTTTTTTGTTTCCTTATTTAAGTTTTCAGTTTTCTTTTTCCATGGTGTGATGCTACACAAGTTGCCTCATGCGAATAGATTAAGTCAGGCAGATGGTAGTGGAAGTTATCGTATCGTAGAATGTGGCCGAATATATAATCGTAAGCTGCTTGTTTCGTAAGTTTCGGTAGTTGGTAGTACCATGTCGGTTCATGAAGCCATGAGAAAGATAGATTTGTGATTTTGTCTCATTTTTTTTTTTTTTGTTGTTGTTGCATAAGCTGCTGCATAATTGCAAAAGAGGGAGTACAGTTTTGAAGTTCACTTAACTCGGAAGACATGGTTGAGTCTGTGTTAGCGAATATTGTATTGAATAAGAAATCTTTTAAATCGACAAGGAATACAATGAATACTCGTATACATAGCCTCGCGTAAATTTTTAAAAAAATAATTACTGCGTTTTCTTTTTCAATTTTCATAGAACTGTAAATACATACAGTGCTTTGCAAAAGTATCGCTTGCACTCGCTCAATTCGCTTTTCGCTAAATCGCTGCGCCATAAACACCTCCATATGTACGCATGTAATTGATCGCTAGTAGCGAAACTCGTGGCGTCGCGCGACGGGAATACGCTTCGCCATAAACACAGCCTTAAAATTGCTTCGCTTTGAAGCAACGTGTAGAAGATGTACGTCTTGACTTTGACAGTTATCGTATTCTGTCGGAAAAATTAAGCACCGAAAGAATACAATGGCACACGAACGAAAACAAATTAGACAGACCGATACGCGTTGTAGCTAGGGGACTCCACATCACTTGCTTAACCCAGATTCTCCTGAAACTTCTTTTTCTTTTTAAATTGATGAAGTCGATACATCTATCAAATATTGGTCTAAATTACATATCAAAAATAAGAAAAAAAAATGGACCTTTGGTTTTCGAAACATGGGGTGTATAAGGGATACTTTTGTTGTAATGGCTTATAAGGCTGGGTTGGTTCACCAATTTCGATTTCTTTTCGACTCTGGAAAAACTTTTCACGAATTTCATTGGGTGAACGCTTTCTGAGTTTGAGGCCATGGTAACCAAATTGTTGTTCCATTTACAAATCAAAATTCCTTTTTCTTCGCAGACCGAATAATCATATGATTCCCTTTGATTTTTCTTCAGCACTTTGTCACCTTTAAGGGGACAGTTTTTTATTCGGTTGCTCTATATTGTTCCTGGAAAAAAAATGTGGAGTATGTGTTACAACAATCTCTTTTTACCTGTTGCATTCATGCCTCTTTCTTTCAACTCTGACAGCAGATCCAGCGATGTAAAAAAAATTGTCGAAGTAGACATGGTAAGGCATTTGCAAACCACGACTCTACAACACATCGCAAAAATTCAGCACCACTCGCGCACCAAGGCCCATGTCTTTGTAATTTTGCCTTGTATCTGCACCTTGGTACGGATCAAGCCATAAGGCATACCCGGACGCTGTTGCTCCAACCCACACTTTATATCCCCAACGAATAGGTTTGCACCGAATGTATTGCCTTGTGGAATGGCGGCCATAATATGGAACCATGGATTCATCAATGCAATACTTTTCTTCCACTGGATCAAATTCTA
Organism: Pocota personata; assembly: GCA_963082735.1. Lineage (NCBI taxonomy): Eukaryota > Metazoa > Arthropoda > Insecta > Diptera > Syrphidae > Pocota > Pocota personata. The sequence goes on from OY720430.1 coordinate 72,940,577, forward strand.
AAAATTGTTTTATTCAAGTAGTCGAATAATGGCCGAATCTTGCTGAACTTGTCACTTTGATTAAGTTTATGGTTATCGCAAAAGTGAAGGTTGGACATTATAACATTGAAGCGATCTCTTGAAATGCTTGTGGCTTCTCAATACATACTTTTTTGAGGAAACACGTTATATCCACTTAGCAAGAGTATTCCGAAAAAAGACTTAATTTCATGTAATGAAACATTTAAATGTATGTTCTTTTGCATGGCGTAGTTATTGGTGAGACATATTGCATAGTTGACTGCGTGGTAAGTTGGATATGCCCACTTCATTTTCTTCTCCTGAATCTTCATCCGTCAATTGTCCACATGCATTATTTGGCGGTAGCAAGGTTATTGTGGCCGGTGTTGAATTCGCTTCTTCTTCTTCCAATACAGCTAGGATTTCATCCAAATTTACGTATCTACAAAACGAAGCAGACATGAATTCTAATCTCCTACTGTCCCATATATGGGACACCAATAAGAAAACCTTCATTTTGCAAAACCCATGAAGAATTTCATAAATCTTACAAATAAAGAACATGACATTCTAAAATTGAATTGTCCAAATAATATTTATAACAATTTTTTTAAAATTATGTCAAAATTACCTTCTTGATGACATCGTTTTACCAGTTCACTTCACTTCACTCAAAAACACTAAATATGAAAAAAATGCGCGAAATATTGCTAGTTTTTTTTGTTCGTAACTAGGCAACATATTCAAAGGAATTGAATAAACCTCAGATATTTAAATTCAGATAATTGAATTAATTTAAAAATATTCAAAATCCAGGTGTCCCGCATATGGGACAGTAGGAGAATCTGGGTTAAAAGAAGGCGTCACAAATGTCTTGAAAATAGAGGTTTTAAAATCACTGACGCCTTTAATATTATTAAGAAGGAAAACCAAAAAAAACGGAACATGACGAAGAAATGGGTGTAAAGCGCGGCTTTACCCTATTTGTGTCAACCTTCGATAAAGCGCAAATTGTAGAAACAATCTTCGAAGTAAAAACAATTCATGGTTAAAATCGAACCGCTTATCAAATTCGCAAAACTGGTGGAACAAGAAATTGGCAAAAACTAAAAATCGACAAAGCTCCTGGCTATGACTTAATAACAGAACAGTTTCTTAAAGAATAGCCTGTGAGTGCATAAGTTAAACTTGTCTACCAAGACAATTGAAACCAGGAAAAGCGCTGAACGACAAAAACTATTATAGACTAATTTCGCTATTACCGATCTTTTCAAAGGTGTTCGACAAAATTTTACTGAAACGACTACAGCCAACAATAGAACAAAAACGCCTAATTCCGGTTCATCAATTCGGTTTTAGAAGCAAACATTTTACAATCGATCAAGTGCATAGAATGCAAAGAATAATAAATGTAATTGAGAAGGCCCTGAAAGAAAAAAAAGGTCTGCTAGAGTGTTTTTCTGGATCTTCGATAAGGTGTGGCACAAAGGATTTAAATTCAAGATATGACAGGTGTTCCCGGTCCGCTATGTAATATTCTTCAAGATACTCGTGGACTCTTCTGCGTTAAGCACGGTAACTAATACTCCGACTTTAAAAGAAATCACGACTGGGATACCGCAAGGGAGTGTACTTAATCCGATCTTATACTTGTTATACACACGAGACATACCACAACCAAAAGACACCGTTATAGCCACATTTGCGGACAACAAAGCCATATTGGCAACGGACAACACGGCCGAGGAACTCTACAGGAAAGTTGCAAAAAGCTGTAGATAAGCTACTTGATTGGACACAAATTTGGCGTATCGTACTCAATGAATGCAAATGTAGTCTATGTATGCAAATTTTACATAACTTGATGAAAATTCCGTACGCAAACGCACATGTAAAAAATAAAAAAATAAAATAAATACAGAGAAATGTATTGGTTGCTCGGGCGATGTTCCAAGCTTGATATCTAGAACAAACCTGTGTGGACATGTGGTAAATAACTATGGGGATGTATCAAAACAAAAGTAATAGGAAACCTATAAACTTTTAAAAATAAAGTACTAAATGAACGCAGCCTGATATGTTCGAAATGACGATATTCACAGAGATTTAAGAATAGCTTCCGTCGTAGACGAAATTAAAAATTTCGCCCATAAACACTAATGTTGACTCTACGGTCATTGTATTAGGTTGTTACATATGAAGTTGCCGATTTTTATGTGGAAAGTTAAACAACGCTATTTCAAAAATTAAAAAAGTTTATTCCAAAAAATAATCTTCATTTACATCTGTGACATCTTTCCAGCGTTCCACCAAAGCAAAAATGTGTCTTTTGAAAAAGTCCTTATCCTTTTGGGCAAAGAAGTCCTTAAAGTCCTGTTTTATGGCATCTGGGCTTATGAATTGTTTATTTTGGAGGTGATTGTCCAAACTTCGGAAAAGGTGGTAATCGGTCGGGTATAAGTCTGGTGAGTAAGGCGGATGAAGCAAAACTTTATAATCCAACTCCGCCAGCTTCAGGAACGTCGACTGTGCGGTATGTGGTCTTGCGTTGTTATGCAGCAGTATGGGACCATGCCTATTTACCAGTGTACATTATGTAGATTTCTCTACAGTACGACTCGGCCGTGATTGTTTCTCCGCGTTTGAGAAAGGAATAATGGACAACTCCCTCACTCGTCCACCATACTGTCAGCATTACCTTTTTGGGGTGTAAGTCTGCCCCTTGCTAAGTCCACTGCGGAGTTTACCCACGTCTACCCATTCACCGGTCCTCTTCCGATTATCGGATAGGATCCACTTTTCGTCGCAGGTGACGATGCGATGCAAAAAAGGATCCATACAGTGTCTGTTGGTCAAAGACATTGCAACGTCCAAATGTCGTAGCATATTCGCTGGTGTTAGGACGTGGGGCACCCATCTCTCTAGTGTTTTTTTACCTTTCCGATAGAGGAAATGTGACGCCTTATGGTTGCAGTTGACACTTTGAACCTTGTAGCAAGGCTAAGAACAGTCGTAGCTGGATTTTCTTCAACAGCTGCTGCAAGTTCTTCATTATTAATGACATTCTCTGGTCTACCCCTTGGCAAATTTTCGAGCGAAAAATCTCCCTCGCTGAACTTGGTAAACCAGTTTCGAACAGTTCTCTCACTACACGTACCCAAACCAAAAGCAGCGTTAATTTATCTAGTCGCTGCGACTGCGTTCATGTTTTTTTTAAATTGAAAAAAGAAAATTGCCTTAAATTTGTTGGTGAAAGCATTTTCTATGCAAGGAAAAAAGTCAACTCAATGAGCTAATAGCATAAATTATTTATTACCGTTAGAAAGATTAAACTGCACTCTTTTCTTAAAAAAAAAAAAACTTTATTTTCAATTTCTCTGCACAACTTCACGCCACAACGATCACTTTAGGAATGATAGGTAGGTCGGCAATTTCATATGTAATGACCTAATATCATAGCAATGCAATTCTTCACATTTTGGACAATAAAAAAACAGTTCGTTGATTACAAAGCAACCGCGCGTAATCAGCGGTACAGCAGGCACTTATGTGTCAAATTCATCTGAAAAACGTGGCAAATATGAAATATAAATTACTAGATCAGTTTTACTTAGTTGTAGTATACACTGTTGTAGTATACACAGATTGGTCCATCTTTGTAAGTAATCTTCAGGGAAAACTGACACCAACTCAGGGTAACAGCTACACTGAGACTAACCAAATAAACAATGAAGTCCTCAAATTACAGAAGTGTATTATTGAATCTTTTGAGGCCGCCTGTCCTCTAAAACCGGTACCTAGAAGTGCAAAGCAAAAATGGTGGAACGGCGTCCTCCATGAAATAAGGAAGGTTGCTAGACAACGCCTAAATAAAGCTTTAAGAACCAACGAAGAAGCAGACTGGGAATCCTATAAAGAAAGTAAAAGAGGCTTCAAGAAGCTCACCAGGGCTGCTAAAAGGGAATCATGGAAAACTTTCTGCAACAACATATGCGATAATAATGGAGCAGCGCGATTAAAGAAGATCCTGTCCAAGGAACCGCCAAGTTATCAACTTCTACAGGCGGGCAATAACTTGGCAACCGCAGCTGATACCTTGGAGACGCTGATGTGTGTACACTTCCCAAACTGTTTCAACGAGGCAGCTACACCTTCCAAGCGTGGGGTCACTCGAACTGATACAAAATGGGAGGACACTGAGAACCTAGTTGATGCAGATAAAGTGAGTGTTGGGAAATCGTACACGTTCTCCAACAACTTCGAAACAATTTTTCCCGCAAGAGAATATTGGACGTATGAAAGAACGACAAGAAACTCCAATGGGATATCTGTTTATACAGATGGCTCTAACATATCAGGGGAATCAGGGGCTGGCATCTTCAGTGCTAACCCACCGATTGAACTTGCTATTCACCTAGAACCATTTGTATCGGTGTTCCAAGCAGAAGTCTATGCAATTATGAAGGCAACCGAAATACTCGCAGAAGACACCAGCGAAAGAAGGCAAATCGACATCTGCTCGGACAGCAAAGCAAAAATTAGCGCGATTACAAACCCCATGTCGAAATCACGACTAGTAAGGGAGTGCAAAAAATTTAACTTACTTGCCAGACGCAATAGAGTCCGTCTCACATGGGTACCGGGGCACGAAGGTGTACCGGGTAACGAAAAGGCAGACGAACTAGCAAGGAAAGGAGCGGGCAATACAGAACTGAACCCGGATAATACAATAGGGGTCCCTCTGACATCTATTAAAACAATAATCAATGAAAAGATACGACAGGAGTTCAATAACTACTGGACGAATCTAGACACGTGCAAAGTGGCCAGATCTGTAATAACCAAACCGAGTAACAAGACAGCAAAAAGAGCTCTTAACTCAAGCAGATGGTGGGACTTTTAACAGGGCACATCAATCTCAACAAACATTCGTTCAGACTCGGGATAGCTGATACAACAATCTGTGCCAACTGTGAAGAGGAGGAGGAAGATATAGAACACTTCCTCTGTCACTGCCCTGCTACAGCGAGGCTAAGGCTGAAAATTCTGGCATCACCAAGATTCCGGATATTACACACCTCAGTAAGAAAGGAATTAGGGATATATTGGAGTTCGCCAGACGAAAACTATGATTCCCCGATCACTAAACGATATAGTTATCCGTTGATACTACCCATGATCCCTAGACCTAAATCCTCTCAACACATAATTCCCAAAACACACCACTATTCCTTACAGTTACATAGAAGAGGGGAACACAACGGGCCCAATGGAGGCCTAAGTGAAGAGCATAAGCTCACCCTCTCAAACCAACCAAGCAAAAGTAAAATTATAGCCTCAAAACTAACGGTACTTTACTTACGAAGTACGAGTAGTCCAATTTTGGAAAACTATATGCATACAGACGTTTGAAATAAGCCTACGCGCAGAAGGGTGTCCTCCTAGTCCATTGCATCTTATGGTGGTGCACATACAAAGCGAACCAACAGCAGAACAGGATGACTTTATTGTTCCTTCTCCTGGCAACTTTTGGCTGACGAAACAGTTACCGTGTCTCTACGTTTATATGGGAATGCGCAGACAGGGAACAAAATTGTCACCGCCCTAGCCCACATTTCTACATGAGAGACGAAGGTGGAATCCTCTTCTCTGGTCATATTAATATGACCCCTGATAACCTACCTGATTTTCACAAATTATAAGTTTCTCTCCAAATTAGTTTTACGTTGATTATTTGTTTCATAATAAAGTAATTTGTTTTTAGCGTGGCATTGTTAAAAGTAATTATATGCTTTTATTTCATGCTATTAACATTTAAAATGACGTTATTGTGAAGGGGAGAGTCAATGGACCAATATAACGCCGATTTGGAGCGAAAAAAGTTTTCGGTTAAACCTTTTTTCTTCGTAATGAATGGTTCAGCCCTTCTAAGAGTTCCACTTTGACGGTCACCCTCGTGTACGCACTCAATTTTACCACTATGACAGTGACAAAACTCTTGTGTGACAGAAAAGTTACTAGTCTGCGCCCGCTCTGTTCTGTTCGAAAATTGTTTGGATATGGCTAAGACGATTTTATTGAACATTTACGTCTAAATCATTTTGGACAATGCAAAGAAATTTTTTTTTTTTTTTTTTTTCGATGGAAATCTTCAAAAGACACTCGGTAAGAATCGGTACCAAGTAGTGTTGGACTTTTACCGCACTAAAACCACCGGTGAATCAGGACCAATCTATGAAAGATCGACAAATGATTTTTCTTTCTTAATTTATAAATCGCATTGGGAGAAGTTTAAAGTTATAACACTTTCCCATAGCTTTTAGACCATCAGCTCATGAGGCTTGGTTCTTCTTAATCTCCAAACATTGTCGTACATTTAAGACGGTCTCCATTTCGGAGTTGGTATGACTTTGCAGTCGCTGATTGTGTAATACAGCGTGTTTTTTAACCACTTCTGTTGCAACCATTTCAATCTGAAGGTCACGATGTAGATCGCTATTTCTTATGTACCAAAGGGCATTAATTATTCCACGAAGGATTTCGCTTTAGAATTTTTGGATTGGTTCAGCATTTGTTTTCTTTGTACAGCCCCATAGTTGGATACCATATGTCCAAACGGTTTTCAGTACTTGCTTATATAACATTAGTTTGTTCTGGATAGATAGGTCAGAGTTCTTTCCTAGTAACCAGTACATTTTTTTGTACTTTAAGTTAAGTTCTTCTCTTTTCTTTTTGATGTGCTCTTTCCATTTAAGCTTTGCATCCAAGGTCATTCCAAGGTATTTGGCGGTATTGGAGTAAGGTACTGCTGTACTGTTTATAAACATTGGAACATTGTTAATGTTTTTATGCATCGATTTTGTTTCGTTTAATTTGATACGCCATTTTTGCGTCCAATCACTAACTTTATCGACTGCATTTTGCAATTTTTGAGTAGCCTTCGTAACGGATTTATCTGGCACCAATATTGCAGTATCATCAGCAAAGGTGGCTATGATAGCGTTGATGTCCACTGGAATATCCCTTGTATATAACAGATACAGGGTTGGTCCTAGGACACTTCCTTGTGGTACACCGGCTTCAATTTTCTTTAGTTCCGAGTAATTTTGGTCGTACCGTACTCTAAAGAGTCGGTTCGTAACATAGGATTTCAGTATTTCGTAGTACTGCCTGGGGAGGTCCCTATGCAGTTTGTACTCAAGTCCCAAGTGCCAAACCTTGTCAAAGGCTTGAGCAACATCTAAGAATATAGCCGAGCAAACTTGTTTTTCTTCAAGTGCGTTTTCCACAACATCCGTAATTCGATGCACTTGGTCTATCGTGGAATGTTTATTTCTAAATCCAAACTGATGGCTCGGAATTAGTCTTCTTTCTTCTATTATTTTGCTAAGCCTTTTCAGGAGCAGTTTTTCGGAAACTTTTGCCATGATTGATCTGTAAGATGTTACTTCTGTTGGTGGCTTACCTTGTTTAGGTATAACAGTGACTTCTACAATTTTCCAATGATGTGCCACATATCTTAGTTTAAGGCATGCGTTTATTATAAATTGGAGTTTCTTGAAGGCTATTGAAGGCATTTCTTTCCAAACCTGAGCAGTTATTAGATCGTACCCTGGTGATTTTTTGTTAGACAACTTATGTTGCAAATGCAAAGACATGACGTTAAACTTCAAAAAAGTTGTTTAGATTTCTAACGAATTTTACGAAAAATTTGTTCCTTAATTTTTTGGGGAACTTTATCAAATAAAAATCCCCTGAGGAATGTCAGCTATCCCTACCGGAACGTTGAGAAAATTAATGAAATCTTGTTTCATTTAAACAATCGATGTGACAAAAAGAACCGAAAGCAATTAGCCATCACTAACACTTCAAGTAGTTTATTTTTAGCATTTGATAGTATACGGTTTATCTATAATTAATCAGATTAAGAAGTGGATTTTCAGTTAAAATTTTGTCGTTAAGTTGGCCCCTCTTCTACGGAAAGTTTGTTTTTTTACGCATAATAGATAGATATTCGTTTGATAGCGTTTGATAGTTCATTTTCGGCGTTTGATAATAAATTAAAAAGTGATTATATTATGATTGTTTTTTTTGTTTTAGTTTATTATGTTTTTAGTGTTCAGTACCAGAATGGTATAAACGGAACACTAATGGATTCAACAGGGTGTCTTGTCTGTCCGTGTGTCTGTCTATCGCTTATAACTTTTGAATCATTTGAACTAGAGTGTTGAAATTTTACACAACAGTACTATGCGGTTGCCCCAAAAATAATTAACAAAAATGATTTATAAAAACTATTTTTGTGGAGGCTTTTTTTTAAAAAACAAATATTTATACACCCCATCATGCGACATACTCGTATCAAAGCTGAACTTCCATGGAGTACAAAAATATATTGTTTGAATAAAGTTTCTTTAACAAAAATTCAAACCTAAGTATTGCAAAACAAATTCAAAGTCTCTTGTCTTTCAATCCAATATAATTGCGTAGATCAAATCATATCTTAAAAAAGGCAATGCAAAGTTCTCTTTAGATACTCTGTATCCAACCCCTTTATAACCACATCCGGAATGCCTCACGGTAGCCATCTTGGTCCTCTGATTTTCATTTTGTCTATTAACGACATTGACTGTATCATCGAAAACTCTTATTTATCGTCTACGTTGATGACATGAAAATCTTCAGCACATTTCATCCCGGCAACATTTCATCAAGCCTACAAAATTTCTTTGAGCTCAATGTCAGCAAATGCCAAGCCATTATAAATACTCGTAAGCGTCTTCCACCAAGTCCCTAGATTCTATCTGATCTGTGACGAACCTGTCCCTTCCGCCTCTTTATTCCGTGATTTGGGTGTAATCTGTGACAGCGTACTAAGTTTTTACTGTTATACTGATAACATTATTAGCAGAGCTAACTCCGTGCTTGGTTTTCTGAAACGCTATTTTAAGGAATTTTACAACCCTTATGTTACAAAATCTCTCTTTTTGAATATGTTAGCCAAGCATGGTCGCCTTATCACGATACCCATTCCCTTCGAATTGAGGCTGTTCAATGCAGATTCATCTGTTTTGCTCTACGCGGTCTTCCTTGGGACGACAAATATAACCTGAGGATCGTTTAAAATTAATAAACATACAATCACCCGAAAAACGCCGTAAAATTGCCGACATCCTCTTTGTACATCAGCTATTAGTATCTTATCCCGTCTCCAACCGATTTAAAATGTGTCTGCACATCAGTAGGGGTTCGTGAATTAGGAATGAGAAAGATCATTCGAATATGATTTAAGCCCCCGCTCACCATATCTTACCACCATTTTATTCGATTTCAATTATTTGCAACTGGCATTAGTAACGTGTCAGTCTAATTCTACAAACCAAACTTAATAGAAATCCGTTCAGAAGTTGATTGATAACAGATTTTGCCAGTTTTTAAATGAAATGACTTACTTATCAGGTGCCTTTGGTAGTTCTCGAGCAAGCCGAAGCCGGGTTACTAAAGATACTTAGTAACCCGGGTTACTAGCCTGAACGATTCGCAAGCCTGAATTATCGATGCCAGCGCCTACGTACTAATCCACACCCAGAGCACTATTCTACCACTCTTCCCCCGGGACTGCCGTTAGGGTGACCATGGTGTAGTGGTAACATCATCGCTTGTCACGCTGCAGGTTCATGGTTCGAATCCTGATGTCAATAATCATCCATTTATTTCGCATGAAATAAATAAAAAAGTCGATCAATTGCGAAAGCTTAGTCAACTCTACTGCGAAGGCATAGCACTGGCAGTAGGGTGGTCATATGACTAAAATGCAACTTGATCGTGATGATGGCATCAAGTGGATGGAAAAAAATACTGTGAATCATAAGCAACGACAATAACAGCAAAACAAAAATACTCCCCAGTTATCTGGATGCCACCCTTGGTGTTCAAACTTAATACCAGCTGAGTTTCAAACCAACTAAACCAATCTGTCTTTCTCTCTGTCTCTTCCACTTTCCATAAAACGCCCGTGGCCTAAAAATTAGTATAAGGGTATCATATCCCCTTTCACACGTGCAAATTATAAAAAAAAAAGGTATTACTACGGGGGGCTGGTTAGCAAATCATGTTATACGTCTTGTGTTAGCTGGTTCTGTCGCTTCTGTTGCTTCTGCTGCTCTTCTTAGCTTTTCTTAGCTTTTCTATTCTCTGCAGATCATTTTGAAGAGTTGTTACGAAATTACATATTACCATCCAATTCTCTTTCGACCGCAACATGTGGTCGAGGAGGAATGACGGACTGGGTAGAGTAGTTCCCCATGCCGTGGAGCGTGTGCAATGAAAGACTGCGTGCTCCGTACGAGTATCTTCATCCTCATCCGGGCATTCGGGCCAGAATGGTGAACTGTCGTGTCCAAAGCGGTGGAGGTATTTGCGGTAACCGCCCTGACCAGACAGGAACTGTGTATGGTGGTAGTTGCATGTTTTCGACTTATCCAGTCTCGGATTGTCGGTATTAGTTTATATTTTGACGCTGCATTTTCTTCCAATTTGATTACCTTGATGCCATTGGCATCGTTTTGGTTCAGGGCTCTTCTATTGTATACTCTAACATCTCGTCTGCGAGGATGTCGATGGGGACCATTCCAGCTATAACAAAGGCGGCCTCGTCTAATATGGTTCGGAAGCCGCTGATTGTTCGTAGCACGCAGAGTCTTTTGGTCTCCTTCGTTCTTAGTCCCTGGTAACCAGACTGGAGCGGCATATAACAGAACCGAGGTGACAAGTCTGGAGAGCAGTATTCTTCTAACGTATCCAGGTCCACTGATGTTAGGCATTATTCACAAGAGAGCTCCCTGTATTTGCGATGCTTTTTTTTTCTTGAATAATCAACGTGCATTTTGAACTGCAGTTTGTTGTCCAACATTGCTCCAAGGTATTTAACTTTTTCTTTGGACCTGATTGTTTGATTACCAACCTGAAAATTCGCGAAATCTACTGTTTTCTGACTGGTTATAAGGACAACTTCTGTTTTATGGTCGGTTAGTTCTAGTTCGGCGGAAACTAGCCAATCTATTATCCGGGCAATTGCTTCATTTGTAGCTGATTCGACTGTACAGATCTGTTTTAGCTACTGTCACGATGGCAATGTCATCTGCGAATCCAATTATCGTTACTCCGTCGAGTAGCGTCAATCGTAGGACTCCATCGTACACTTCCCTACATGTGCGTGTTATTCTGTGCTCATGTAATAATGTGTGTACAAGTATGTATGTATATGTCTGCTCGTGCTTTCTGTGTTACTTCTTGTGTTTTCCTCGCTCTCTCTCCTTTTTCGCTCCAATCGCCTTAGTTCTTGGCATAGATACTCACTGCGTTCCATATATTCTCTGATTGCAACATATGATAAACTATGTTTAGTGTTTCTCTTTGCAGGTGGAATCGTGGGCGGTGAAAAAATAAATGCTCCCCGCATAGAAATAGTTCTTAAAGCGTTATAGATATGATCGGAAACAACCATGTCTCGTTAACAGTTGGGTCTCAATAATAGCTATAAGATGACAGGCCCCACCATTGGTGCCATTCTCTTAAACTTGTGTTTCTCTCTGTTCTGTAGGGTACCCTCTCCTCCTGTCTGAGGTATAGGGACTTTCGTTGCAATTCTTCTGCCAGTATATCAATTGGTATCATTCCCGCGATGACACAGACTCCCTGGTCCAAAGTTGTGCGGAATGTGCTAATCACTGTTAGTGCGATTTACTGCTATGATTTTTCGTTTGTATGATTTTAGCTTCATAGCTTCGGCAAAGACTGGTGATCCATAAAGCACTACTGATGTAACTACTTTAGCTTAAGAGAATCTCCGGCTATATCTTACTCCTCGGATATTCGGTATCTGCGCAAAAGAAGCGCTCACGCGTGAGGCTTTATTACTTACATAATCCAGATGTTGTTATTTAAGCCTTGACTCGATCATAATACACAGGCATTTGGCTGCTTTGGATGTTATTTCATGTTCAGCTACCGTGAGTGTGATGATTTTTCTTCGCTTTCTGCTGCATATTAATACCGCCTATCGTTAGGCCAACTGATTGAAGCCACCGTTGAACAATCAAAATGGCCTTATTGCTAATTTGTACGACATCTTCTAGCAAAATTGCTGTTACAACTGTCACAACTTACAGATAATGCGCTCCCTGACTTTTTCCGCTGTATCTAACAGCGATACGCTGATGGATCTTCTGGGGATTTGCTTCCTTTGGGGAACAACTCCTTCATTCAAGCACGTGTTGTAGATGTCCACGAATATATCTTTTCTCTGTTCTATCTTTAACTGCCACCTTAAAAGCTATAATAGGAATGTCATCTGGTCCAGGTTCTTTTTTCTTCTAAAATCTACTGCACGGTTCAATTCTGTTGATGAATCGTCTTCCAACGTGATTTCCGGTTGCCTTGGAAATGATCTTCGACCATATTCAGCAGTATATCTGGAAAGATAGGAGATGGTGCGCAGGAAGTCTTCAACTTCTTTATTACCACCTTGTACGCCATACCTTCATTACACAATTCCATGAAGTTCCTACGCATGCTGTTTTGGAGCCACTTTCAATTTTTTACGCGCTACTTTATACTGAAGCTGGAGCTCAGTGAAGGATAATGTCGGCTAGCCACTCTCCCTTGTAGTGTGGGCGGGCACCTGTTTAGACCTATCGTTGGCCAAGCCCGTAGTATCCACGAATGCGAGATCAAAAGATTCTTCATCGAATGTGTTCGTCTTCCATCCTTTTTTTTTTCATTTCTCCCCTCGATATGTTTCTGCGTCATCTTAGTACTTTCTTCATCTCATATAATATCGCTTGGTAGTCGCTATGAGTATAATGAGTGCTGACCTTCCACATTGTCCTCTGTACTTTAGCAGATAAGGCATTTGGGTTTATTTGTGCACAGCTTCGCCTTATGACCACTTTCAGAATATCGGAAACAATGCTTTGACCAATCTTATGCCCTTTTGCATGCTTTAGCCGTGTATCCGATACACATGAATATATAGCATTTAAGTAGGTTAATATTTAAAAATCGCCTCCGACTATGTGCAGTCGTATGTGTACTTATAGAATACAAAATGTGCATCGCATCCTCTTCCACTAAGTTTGGGCTAAAGTAGATGCTTCGTATTTCTTTGAAAATAAGGTATTTCGCGATAAAGTACAATACAACTTCTCTTTCGCTGAGATTACAGATAATTGGGAGCTCTGATCGATGCGGTATATAATTTAAGGGTATTAATTCTACCATTGCTATAGTACTCTCTGTGCTGCCAAGATTGGGCTTCATTGGTGTGGAAAACAAAAACATCTCCCAGGAAAAGGAGCGAAAGTATGATATAAGAATGCTTAAATAGCATTCATGTGCATCATAAGGGCCTTCCAACTCATAAGAAAATACAGTATTGTGCAAAATATAAGCAACCGTTTCATTTTTACGCTACAAATCAATTTTTTGTATTCTATTGCTTATAAAAGAAATATAATAACTATTATAACTATACTCCAATTTTTTTAAATAACAAAAATAAAGAAAATTTTCGATTTTGACTGTGCAAAATATAAGCAACTTTCAGTATTTCGTATTTTTGAGTACATCAGCACATCTTTCCGGCATGGAAGAAATCAAGTTTGAAATTATTTTCGAATCCATGCTTCCCATTTTTCCTTCATGCAGACATTAGTTCTGTCTTATTTCGAAAGCGTTGCCCCGCGACTTGCCGCTTAAGGATCCCAAAAAGATTTTCAATGGGATTCAAGTCCGGGAATTGTGGTGGCCAATCAAGAACTTGAATCCTGTTTTCCATAAGCCACTCTTTTATGGTCTTCGATGTGTGTTTCGGGCCGTTGTCATTCCGCATAGGGCAGCATATGGCTTTGAAGAATGTCCCTACACTTGAAGCGGTCCATTATGCCTTCAATTTAAATGAAAGGACTCAGGCCATGAGCGGAAAAGCAGGTCCACACCATTACGCTGCCACCTCCATGCTTTGCTGTTACCTTGCAATACTTGGTATGGAGGCGTTTACCTTTGCCTCGTAGACAGTGCAGATCCCATCTGAATTCAAAATATTTAATTTCGATTCATTGCTGAAAAGTATAGTTTTCCACTTCTTAGCGGACCAACTTATATATTTCTTCGCGAAATTTAACCTGCGAATTGTACATTATGTAAAAATAAAGAAATTTAGTTAATGTCAAGAGCGTAAGCTTTTCCGAATATGTGTTTTTGTAAGCACTGGTTTCTTGCTTGGCCTATAACTTTTTAAGCCGTTTTCTATTGCTCGCCTCCTACGAACGGTACTGGGGTCAATACTGAGATTTAGAGACTTGACAATCTCTGTTGAACTAATAAATGGTTCTTTTTTTATTAGAGCACATATTTTTCTATCAGTTCGACATGATGTTTTTCGACGTCGCCCGGATAAATGTCGACTATGTATCTATAATATAATATCTATACCCGTTTCTCTGTACTTTTTTATTAGACGTGAAATGATAGATTTATTAATATTATACTTTTTCGATAAGCAAATTTGCGACGTTCCGCTATTGAAATCATCGACAATTTTCAATTTTAGCAAAGGGATTAATATTCGCCTGTATACCGAAACAAACTGAAGAAAAACTATAACAGTTTCCTGCAGCTTTTGTTTTCACTCGATCGCACTGGAAAAGTCCCGTTAGCGGTTCTTTTTCTTGAGTGAAAAGTTGCTTATATCTTGCACAGGCAATTTCAACGATCGTTTTATCTGTTTGTACAAGTATTTACGAGCTTTTCATTCCAAGGCAAAAGTTTTGAAGTAACGGTTGCTTATATTTTGCACAATACTGTAGGTACTATCTAAGTTAAAGAATATGAGAGGGATAATAACTGAAATCAAAATTGGCAGCAACTTAACCTCACTAAATTAGCAAGCGATCACTTCACGAAATCTCACCGAAACAAAAATAATACTGCAAAACGACGTACTGCCAATACCGCAAATACCAAAATTATGGAATCTATTGCAGGGATCGCCGTTGAAACCTTGAAGCAAATACTTGATGAGAAAAACAGTGACCTAGATTCTCTTAAACATCCTAGAATATTAGCATATTATTCTCCGATGATGCTAGTGCCTTTTGGTTTATAATCTAGTCCCAAAACACTGTTGCCGTGATCTTCCCAGCCGATGGTATGACTTTCTTCTTTCTGGGACTGTATCACTTAGCTTTGACTCAGGGTAATAATAATGAATTCAAGTTTCATCACCAATAAAAATTTGATTGATAACATAACTTCTGCTGGATTGTCGCCACACAGCTCCGAAAACTGCTTCACCATTTCACTCGGTATTTCTTTTGATGCGGCGTAAGTATTCTGGGCACTCAAATCAAAGTTTTGTAGGATTTTGAAACTCGTTGTTTCGGATATTTTGAACCTTTCTGCAATTTCTTTTAGTTTGAGGGCATATTCGACTTTTAGAACCATTTCATGTGTTGTCACGTCACTTGATCTTCCAGAGCGTCCATTATCTTCAAATGACTATCTACCTTGTTTAAATAAGTCCGACCACTTGTAAATCATGGTTTTACCAGAGCAAGAAGTTCCGTAACTGTTTGGATTTCAGTTAGTATATTTTCCACAATTTTTGCTTGTTTTGTGAATTACAGCAAGGAACTCAATATTTGACATTTTTTAAATTACCACAGATTTTAACTTATTCTTTTCACTACTACAATATTTTGTAGTTAATGTAAAGTTAATTGGTAAATCAACATGAAACTTCACATTTATACCTAAAAGGGATTACCTGGCAATCAACAAATTTTTCTAACCCAACCCATTCCTACCTTCACCCGTATTCGGCGAATTTAAAACAGTCCCCTGCGAAGCTGGCTTGAAAGTTAAGCTTAAAAAAATATCCGCTAAACTCACCAACTAGGAAACGGAAACGGAAACAAACAGCTGGAAATCCACGTAGAAAACTCGAACAGGCGGACCAGTAAGGATGCAGTAAAGTGGGAGGGTTGTGATCCTTCTACTCCGGATCAAAACTTCGCCGTAAGGAGAAGAAGAAGAACTAAAACAAAAACACGAACGTTGGCATCGAGTCCGTATACAGTGTTCCTGGTCAAGACCCATACACTGCTATCGTCATAGTCAAAATTAAGACAAGAGACTCCGTCTGGAGTATGCTGCGTGGAGCTGGAAAACTGAAAGGAACGTTGATTCGTATTCACAAAGATGTCCTATATAATGTGCTACGGAGGTGAGCAAAACTGGCTCAAGTGATGAGAGTACTGCAGGAAGGAAACCCATGAGGTGTAAACTTATACCAGAATGAAGTCAACCTATCTAGTCTAAGAATTTTAAGCTACAAACGTCGCTGGACTTAGGTTAGGTTTGATGGGTTGACGTAGAAGGTGAACGACCTACGGTCCCACACTTAGATCAATGTAGATCCATTGTGATGCCCATTGCGAACAACACGCTGGACTTAAAAATAAATTAGAATTTGCAGATTTTTTTCAATTATATAAAGGAGTTTGATATATTTCTAATACTCATACCTTGTCAAATAAATGGATATTTTCCAGCGTTAAAATTACATAGTCGTCCATCCAGTGTATCTTATATCGGTGACGAAAATGGCCTAACAGGAAACGTTCGAATAACTTTTAATGGATTTTTTTTCGAAGAATAAACAAATAAAAAGCAGTCGATTTGCTTTACGCTATAGATTTGTATTTCACAAAAAGAAAAGTAGATTTACTATGATAGTAGTAAAGTATCAACGGAACTATTGATCTACATACAGTTAGTCACTAAAGTAAGTAGACACCCTCCGTTGAATCGCACTTTCGATGAAAGAAACGAGAAAAAGTTATTAAATACAAAACTATTCTATATTTTTATTAAATCAATATTCAAGTTGTTCTTAGAAGAGAATAAATATGACGGGATACAACAAAACTTAAAAAAGATAATTAAAACTAAACATAAAAAATGACAACTTCATCTCACAAAAGTAAGTAGACACCTGATGGTACTTTCACTGAGTCGAAAGCGGATGCTTTCAGTCTTCTGCTGGAGACTTACTTCCCGGGAAATCAGGTCACCATCGGTTCGCAACCGGTTTCAACTAGTGAAGCTGTTAGCGGGCTGGGACGAACAACTCGGCGCAGCTGATATACTGCATCGGGCGTGGCAACGGATGAACCTATCAAATATGCTGTCGCATCTTTTGACAGTTTCAAGTCACCTGGCACTGACGGAATATACCCAGCTATGCTGAAACAAGGTATTAGTCAGTTGCTGAATAGAATTTTCACTGCTGGCTTGGCACTGGCATATATACCAACCCCCTGGCGAACAGTTAGAGTAACTTTCATACCGAAAATCGACAGAAATGGAAAGACTGGTTGAGCTACATGTGCGCAAAGTTGCTTTGAGGGTACATCCTCTATCAGAGATGCAACATGCCTATCAACGCGGAAAATCCTGCGAGACTGCTATTCAAAATCTTGTCAGCAGAATAGAATATGCGCTTGACAGGAAAGAATACGCTAGGTGTTTTCATAGACATTGAGGGTGCCTTTGACAATGCGACTTTTGACAGCATGTGTATCTCCGCCAGAAGTCACGGCGTAGGAGAATCACTAGTGTTCTGGATAAAAGCAATGCTGGTGAACAAAACATTGACTGTAGATGAAGATTGTGGCCGGCGTGTCATGGCAGGTGTAAATAGGGACTGCCCACAAGGCGGTGTTCTGTCGCCACTACTTTGGTGCATGCTGGTTGACTCCCTGTTGAACACACTCAATAGTTCTAACGTCTACGCTCAAGCATACGCAGATGATGTCGCCGTTCTGTCTGTCGGATCGTGCCTAGCGACTGTTTGCTCTAAGGTGCAGATGGCCCTAGACGCAATTGACGATTGGTGCGCTAGGAATGGGCTTTCAGTTAAACCTCTTAAAACCAAGGCGGTTCTCTTTACGAGAAGGAGGAAATTGACTGGTCTGACTCAGCCAGTGCTAAAAGGCGTCACTATCGAATTCTCCAAGGAAGCCAAATATTTAGGAGTAATCTTAGATAGCAAGCTTCTTTGGACGAAACATGTCGAGCTGAAAACTTCCAAAGCTCTGTCAGTCTTCCGGCAATGCAAAGGTGTTTTCGGCAAGACATGGGGCTTGTCGCCAAGGAAAGTCCTTTGGATCTACACGGCAATGATAAGACCTTTCCTCTCATATGCGTCAGTTGTTTGGTGGAATAAGCTCTCACGTAAATACGTTACTGCTGCTTTCGATAAATTCCAAAGAACGGTCTGTCCCGGCTGCTTGGGAGCTTTCCCCAGTACGCCTGGCTCTGCTCTAGACGCCTTGATGAACCTCCCCCCTTAATATTTATATCATGGGGTGTACACTCAGAGCCATCTTCCATTTAAAAAGAAGTGGTTTCTGGCACGATTCGCACTGGAGTTTTGATGACGTTGCGCGACGATTATCCGATTACGACCCTGTCTCATGGATATGCCATCTGATGCAATGACACCTGAATTACGGCTGCGGTGCAAATTTGAAGTCAACTTTCCCCATGTTCAGGATTGGCTTTGGCAGGAGTCTAAGCCAGGAAAGGGGTCTGGTGCTGGTGTTTTCGTGGAGTGCGACAACAGAAATATATGCTATCCTAATGGCTGCGGACTATATTGGTAAGAACAGGTGGAAGGGGCGAAGTATCTGCGTCTGTAGTGACAGTCAGGCTGCGCTTAAGGCCTTGCTCAATCCTTTAACCACTTCCAAAATAGTTGGAGAATGCAAAACATCCTTGAATTCGGTCGGATCACTGAATCTTGTTTGGATCCCAGGACACAAAGGGATAACAGGAAATGAGATCTCTGACGAGCTTGCTAGACAAGGCTCAGAAGAGAATTTCTGTGGACTTGAACCCACGTTGGGTTTGCCAGCGTCCTCAGTTAGGGCTACCATTAACGACTGGGTTTTTAGTGAACACAATCGAATGTGGCATGACTCTCGAGGATGCAGGCAGACTAAACGAATGGTCCGCGTCGTCTGTAAGAAATCCGCGGCTTTCTTGCTATCTCTTAGCAGAAAAGACCGCAGATAACTTACTGGCGCTCTTACGGGCCACTTCGCCTTTGCCAAGCACCTCCATGTGCTAGGTTTGAGTGCTACCCCTGTCTGCGACTCCTGTGGACAGGGCGATGACACTGCGGAACATTTCCTGTGTGATTGTCCTGCCTTTGCTTGGATCAGATGGCAGATTTTCGGTGCTATGTGGTGAGTGCTGATGACCTAAGCTCTTCATCACTGTAGCGTCTACTTGTCTACTTTTACAAAAGACGAAAAAACATATTAAAATGGGGTTGTACAATGGACCTGTCTTTTGAGTCTGAGTGCTCCAGTCCGCCCCGACAAAAAAAAAAAAAAAAAAAAAAGTAGACTAACAAAAAAAGACCAGTTTTGAAACTGTTGTTATATGAGGTTTTGTCCTAATACTTAGTATCTCATTCGTGATGGCATCGAATTTACTAACTTTTGGGTGACCCTTTGATCAATTTTTGCCCACTCTTCTTGAATGACCCTTTTCAAACCTTCCTTCGTCCTAATATCGCGTTTCCTTATTTGGCGTTCCAAATACTCCCATACATGCTCAATGGCATTCATATCTGGTGATTGTGGAGGGGTTTTGAGCTGATTTTGGCTATTATACAGAAGCCACTCATTGACGATGCGCGACGTATGCTTTGGGTTATTACGAGTATCTATCTTGTTGAAAGATGAATGACCCATCCAACTCCAACTGTTTGGCACTTTCGTGTAGATTTGTCCTCAATATATTTAAATAATAATATTGATCCATTATTCCATCGATTATAACTAGGTTGCCCGCACCAGTTGCCGCCATACACCCCCAAACCATGACAGTCCCTCCACCGTGTTTTATGGTAACAGCCATATTCATGGGATCTAACTCAGCATTTGATTTTCGCCCAACTTTACCTCGTCCATAGATATTAAATTTGCTTTCATCGGAAAAAATAACGCGATTCCAGAAAGTGGGGTCACATCTTTCGTGATCTTTAGCAAAATTTAACCGTTTTTGCCGATTGACTTTGTTTACAAACGGCTTCTTCCATTAAAGAGCACTCGGCGAATTGTTTGAGGATTGCACGATTTCCCAAAATCATTTTCTGATTTGGGATTTTGTTTTATCCTTCTGATGATGATTTGCTTTGGTGGGCGCCCATTTCGGGTCTTGTTCCTTGTATTACCGTGAACCCTGTACTTTTTATTATTGTCTGGACTGTTGAACGGCTTTTGTCGACAATCTTCGCTATTTCTGTAACAGATTTTTTTTCTTGAAAGTATTTTATTATCAAGTCCTTAATGTCTTGCGAAAGCTCCTTTCCTCGTGGTGCCATTTTGAAAAAATCTTGTGTTTCTTGCTCAACTAAAGAATAATTTATAGCACAAAATATGAAAAATAACTTTTGTCCTTACATCTTCTCCACTCAGAGTTTCTGCACAGAATGCCAAGAGTGTCTACTTACGAGGGCAAGGTGAAAAATTCTCGGCCTGACGCAGAGATGGCGTTCCAATCAGCAAAAATTTATGTTCTCTCAATTAGTTTCTTTACACGAATTTTTGCAGTAGACGTCTTGCGTGTTTTTCGTTAAAATGGATAAACTTGAATATCGTGCGGTGATAAAATTCTTCGTTTTGGATGGGTTAACCCCTAAGGAAATTCACACAAAATTGGCAACTCTGCTCCTTCCATGTCAACCGTGAAAAAGTGGGCACGTCCCTCGAAGATGACCCACGTGAAGGACGGCCAAAAACCACAACCACACCCGAAACCATCGAAAAAGTGCATGATATCGTGTTGGACGATAGGCGAGTAAAGTTGAGAGAGATAGCTAAGGCGTATGTATATCCGAAGAGAGGGTGCGAAACATCTTGCACAAAAACTTAGGGATGCGAAAACTCTGCGCAAGATGGGTGCCACATTTGCTGAATGCCGATCAAAAGCAAATGCGCAAACGATTTTCGCGGCAATCTTTGGACCGATTCAATAGGTATCCGACCGATTTTGTGCGGCGATTTGTCACCATGGATGAGACATGGGTCCACCACTAAACGCCAAAAACGAAACAGCAGTCGAAGCACTGGGTGGAAGCCGGTGGTTCAGTGCCAAAGAAAGCGAAGTCGATCGCATCTGCCGGAAAAGTCATGGCCAGTGTGTTTTGGGATGCGAAAGGGATCCTGTTAATTGATTACCTTGAGGAATGCAGAACAATTACAGGCGAATATTACTCCAACCTTCTTGACCAGCTGGATGCCAAAATTCGCGAGAAGAGGCCTGGCTTGAAGAAGAAAAAAATCATCTTTCACCAGGACAATGCACCTGTACACAAGTGTGCGTTGGCGATCGGAAAACTGCGGGATTTAGGGCAGTCTTTCATTGTCAGGCCGAGAACTTTTCACCTTGCCCTCGTACTTTTGTGATGCAAATTTACACCTTATCGGAAAAACTACCGTTAACTGCTCAAAAACACCAAAGCATATGGTTGTTTTTCTTTTTTTCATTTAAAACAACTGTATGAATATTTTCCAATAAAGAGCATAGAACACATGGAAACTTTTTTTTTTTGTAAAATAAGTAATTTTTTTATAAGTGAACTATGAAGTGACGGTTATCTACTTACTTTTGTAATTAACTGTACCTATAAGAACTGTTTTACTATGGAAGCTGATATTAAGTTGAAAACGTATATGATTAAGATCACTAATCTTTGCTTAACACGTTCGCGGACAGAACGGCATATGCCGCTGAATTTTGTGGTTTTTGCTGGGACAAATCGGCATATCCCGTCCAAGTTTGCTATCCCCTAAAACACAAAGCGGCAAATGCCGTCTAGTTTTCCATTTAATTCTGTATACCTTGTGTCCCAGTAGAAAATAAAATATTTTGTAAATTGTCTCAGCAAAAGCTTTGCATCTGCAGTTGCAAGTACGGTGGGTGTACTTTTCAATCACCGTCTTAAATTTCAACTGTCCGCGAACGTCTTAATCATATACGTTCCTTCAACGATTCGAAGATTACGATAAACTTCGCTTCATTGGGGGAACTTGGTCGCAAAAATGCTTTTTGCGATTAAATTATCAATTCTCTTCCGGTAACTTTTGTTTCGCTGTGAGACGGAGATCTAAAATCAGGAGTCTTTGATTTGAAGACTGACTAAAACTGCTATCAAAATCCTGCAGAACATATTCTTATACTCTGCGGAACATTAGCAATAAATTAACTTGAACCACTCCACAGCTATGTTATCACTGGGCTTAAATTTCAATTTGATTAATATAGACAGACTGTGTACTATCAAATGCTAAAATTAAACTATAAAGCGGCTGTGAAACGTATGAATTAATCTTTTTTTTTTGTAATCTTAACGGAGTCGAAATTTTCTCACAGTTACAGAATCCGGTAACTGTTCTGAATTCGTCTCCCGCTCCATTTATATTAAAAAAAAAACCTTTAATATTTTAACTAAAGCAATTATTTTCTTGTCTTTAACAGGCTATTACCAACCAGCTGGTCCATTAATTTCACCACACGTTCTACCACCTGCAGCACCACCCCCACCGTCGCAGCAACAACAGGCAAATGTTTCACTAGTTGGAACAAAGTGCAAACAAATTCCCACGCCACTTGACTCTGATCCGGAGCGAGGTCAATTACAACCTCCACCTTCATCCACATCGACGGTAGAGAGTTCCGACAGTGATGTTCTCATAACCGGTGGTGATTTGGCAACATTCCGCTATCCAACGCAACAACAAGGTACACAGCAGTCAGCGAACGTTGCCTCCCAGCAACAAAGCCAACAGCAACAGCAACAATTACATCAACAAGCCGCCGCCGCGGCAGCAGCAGCAGCAGCGGCAGCAGCCGCCGCAGCCGCTCATCAGAGTGGACCACCTTATCCACGATCAATGCATCAAATGCACTACACGTCGGCATATCCGCCCAATTATTACTCTCCCTATCCGGGTGAGGCGATGTGCTATTCGCCACCCTATCAACCATATTTCCCAGCCAAAGTCTATCAGAGTGCTCCACCACCGCCCTCATATAGACGTTATCCGCCGTATTATCAGCCAGGGCCACCTACGGGACCACCACCTCCATCTGACATCTACGAGCAGTCACCGCCTTCCAGTGGTCAGCCACCACCGTCAGGACCACCAACGGGTACACAACTCGTACCAGCAGGACCAGGAGCGGCACACACACAGCACTTGGAACATTATCCAGGTCCGCCTGGTTATTATTCGGGCTACAGTCCGGGCGGCGGGGGTCAATGCTACACCCGCAGCCCCTATATGGGTAAGGAAAAGTATGGTTATCCGCATACATTTAGATATGTATGATTCAGTAACATTAAGTGTCATTTGTGTTTAGTTATTACTATTTTTTGAGGTGAACTTAGCTTTTTTAATTTTTAAAATACGAACTAGATTTCTGTTATATGATGGATTCTGTTCCTATTGCACTGGATGTGGTTCAATATTGACTTATACTATAGGCCATTTCAACAAGATAGAAGTTCGCAAATATGTTGGTATTTAGAAGGAACCTACCATTTATAACAGTTTAATTGAGAAGCTTGTTCATACTTACTTGCTTACTTAGGTCCTTTCACCCCTCGTGGAGCATTGGGCATTAACAACACCATCGTGTTCGGATTTCTGCAATGCGTTTTAACTCTTTCCAATTCTTTCCCAATGACCTGGACTCCCCCTAGACGGTTTTGCGCTATGTTAGCTTAGAACCACCCATTCTGCCAAATTGTGTTAATGGATTCCATTGCATAGTGTTTTTTTTTTCCCGCCGTAAGGTGTGAACTAACCATTACCACTTTCTTCGTCGTATTGTGATGTCTACAATTTCTTGTCCCGTTTTCATGTAAAAGTGCTCATTCGAGATATCAGCCAGAAAATTCTTAAGAAGACAAGATGTCTTCGTGTCATCTTAAGGATTAGCGAAAGTCTGCAGCTTACGAGTGATATTAGCAGTCACTTTTCACCCGTACAGTAGTACTGACTCTACATTTGAGCGCAACAGTCGAAGCTTAGTTTAGTTTTTGTACTGAAAACATTACTTACTTACTTAGGTGGCGCTACAGTCCGGGGTGGACCTGAGCCTCAACTAACAAACCCCTCCAGCCAGCCCGGTTATGAGCCTCCAGTTGCGCACGCCAAGTTGTTTGAGGTACCCCTCCACTTGTTTGCGCCACCTACCACGAGGTCGTCCTCTACTGTGCCGTCCGTCCGGAGTGGATTCGAAGACTTTCTTGGCTGGAACGTTGAACTCCATCCGCTCTATATGACCCAGCCATCTTAGTCGTTGTATATGAACTCTTCTGGCTAAGTCGATGTCATTATATATGCCGTATAATTCGGCGTTGTCTATGCAGACGGGACCAAAGATCACTCGAAGAACTTTTCTCTCGAAATAACCAAGGGCATCCTCATCCGATTTTGACAAGGTCCATGCCTCTGCACCATACAGCAGGGATGATTAGTGTCTTATAAAGTGTTACCTTAGTAGTTCGAGATAGGGCCTTGTTACTCAATTGCCTTCTTAGCCCATAGAAACACCGATTGGCAAGAGTAATTCTTCGTTTGCGGAGTTCACCATAGAGCCTAGGTAGACAAAGTCCTTTACTACCTCAAAATTATATCTGTCTATTGTGGCGTTTTGTCCAAGACGCCGATGTTGGGTGTCCTTCTTTGTTGACAGCATATATTTTGTTTTGCTTTCATTGACCGCTAAACCCATTTTGCTGCCTCAATCTCAATACTCGAAAACGCCCCACTGACGGCCCGCTGAGGTCTTCCGACTATGTCAATGTGATCGGCGTAAGCGAGTAGTTGTACAGACTTGTAAAAGATTGTACCTCCGATATTGGCTTGTGAGTTTCGTACAATTCTTTCAAGTATAATGTTAAAGAGATCGCATGATAGCGCGTCACCTTGTCTAAAATCTTTCCTGACATCGAACGGTTCGGTGGTGTTTTTACCCACTTTGATGGAGCAGGGAGAGTTCTCCATTGTCATCCTGCACAAACAAACGAGCTTGGCAGGGATGCCAAGATTGGACATGGCTCTGTATAACTCGTCTCTATACACGCTATCATAGGCAACTTTAAAATCGATGAAAAGGTGATGCGTATCGATTTTATATTCATGAGTTTTTTCCAAAATCTGCCGTAGTGTGAATATTTGGTCAATGGTGGACTTACCAGGCCTGAAACCGCACTGATAAGGACCTATCAGGTTGTTGACGATCGGTTTTAGGCGTTCACATAATACGGCAGTAAGGATCTTATAAGCGATGTTGAGAAGACTTATGCCTCTGTAGTTGGCGCAGCTCAGAGGGTCTCCTTTCTTCAGGATCGGGCAAACGATGTGGAGGTTCTATTCATCGGGCATACTTTCGTCCGACCAGATTTTACAAATGAGTTGGTGCATGCTCCTTACCAACTCATCTCCACCTGCCTTGAAAAGTTCATCGGCAAGGCCGTCGGCTCCAGCAGCTTTGTTGGCTTTAAGCTTAGATATCGCTATCCTCACTTCATTCTGATCGGGTTGACGAGAATCTTGACTATCATCGTCAATGTTGAATGGTTCATTCTGCCTGACAGTGGAATATTGGTCATCATCGCCGTTTAGCAGTCTGCAGAAGTGTTCCTTCCATATCCTCAGCACCGACTGCGGTTCTACTACTATGTTATCATTTTCGTCCCTGCAGACTTCTGTTCTGGCTTTGAAACCCTGGCATGTTCTTTTTACCTTTTGGTAAAATTTTCGAACATCATTCCTGCAATAAAGCCTCTCAATCTCCTCGATCGAACGCTTCTCATGCTCCTTTTTCTTCTTTGTTAGAAGTCAATGTTCCTCTTTTCTCCTCCGCTCGTAGAGCTTGCGAGCAGCTCTAGTCCTTCTATGCAGCGCCGCTTTGTACGCCTCTTGTTTTGCTGCATGTGCTTGCCAGCAAACCAGGGGTTTCGTTGTGGTGGCCGAGAGAAACCCAGTACATCAGAGGCGGAATCTCTGATGGCTTGTTGGCAACGCTGCCACTGGTCTTCCGCATTTGCTGCCGGCGGCATAGGACTTAGACGGAGATTAAAGGAGACTCGATCGGCAAAGGCTCTGGCGGTCTCTTGCGATTGTAGCGTCCGACGTCAAATTTCCTCACAGTATTTCGTTGATTTCGCTCCGTTCAGGATATCCGCATCCGTACCTTGGCTACAACTAGGTAGTGATCCGAGTCCACGTTGGCTCCTCGGAAAGTCCGGACACCCAGAATACTGGAAGAGTGCCTTGCGTCGATCGCAGTGTGATCGATTTGGTTGACGGTTTTTCGATCAAAAGATAGCCATGTCCCCTTGTGGATATCAAGACGTGGGAACCGCGTACTAGCTACGACAACATTTCACCCCGCCGCGAAGACGACTAGCCTGAATCCGTTGTCGGATATGATGTCGTGTAGGCTGTTCTTTCCAACCACGCTACTAAAGACGTCCTCCTTTCCTAGCTTTGCGTTAAAATCACCGAAGACAATTTTAACGTCGTGGCTAGGGCATTGCTCATACGTTTTGTCCAAGAGCTGGTAGAAGTCATCCTTCCTCGCGTCGTCCATCTACTGAAAACATTGCTTTTTCGAAATTTTTCACAGCATGCATGCTTAGCTCTACCGTCAGCTGTCACAATGTATCCTAAATACATAGGTAAAGCTCCTTACATTTTCTATCTGCTGACTAGCAATGTTTACTGTGAGAAACTGAGAACTTTTGCTTTTGGAGCATTAATCTTCAGACACACTTTGCTTCTTTTTTTCTTTTTCTTTTTTTCTTATAAAAAGGAAATTTCCAAATCCCGGAGCACTTAGACTCAATTTTCTGTGCCCATTGTACTACCAGGCAGAACTTCTTTTGGTGTAGTGATTGGAGAAACTTACATTTTATTCGTTTCTCATTTATGTTCGGGTGGTTGTGGTTGCTGTTCTCCGTCCGGGCTTGAACCTGCACAGTTTGCGTCACAAGCGAACACACCACTCACCCACTTTGTTTGGTTCATTCTCGAAATTTAACACTATTTCGTGAATTATTACGTCAATTATTCTATGGAAAAGCAAGCACAGTCCAAGTGTGTCAGGTATATCATAGTCCATCGTATTCCACGATTTTCTCCAGCTCTGCAGCATGAAGAACATCGCTGATCACGACTAGGAATGACAGTAATGAAAGCATGCTATACGTCGCTTTGGACATTCAAACCTTTAGACACTTTATCATTATGCATGACACGTCATTTTTAATTCTCATAGGTAGCCTTATTTAACAATGGCAGTTTTTTGGGATTCAACTTATTCATGACAGTTTTTTTTTTTAATACTTTCGGATGTTTCTCAGACGTTCATGAGAGATGACACCTTGAGGAACCTTTTGTTTTTGTGTTTTTGGAACCCAGACCTGAGTTCTCACACTTAACCACTGAGTTGAAAACATTTCCGAATCAATGTGTATTTTATCGAAAACAAACAAATGCTCGCGAAATACATAACATCCATGACATTTTTTTGTTTTTTTAAGTTTGTTACCAATGGCTTACTTAACAGCTTAACTAAACGCTTTTGCCTTGGTTCTTGAGGTTTTTTGTTTAACAAACTTTATCAGAGAAATATTTGTTTACATATTCGAATTCTTTAGAACTCTGGCTTTCATTTGATATGTCGCATGTTAGGGTGGAAATATATATATGTGTATATATACAGCTATGGCCAAAATAATAGGAGCACTTATTACTTCCTAATGACATTGTACGTAGCGAATGCTTCGTTTGAATGAAATGCAAACAATGTAGCCAAACTAAAGGTTCTTTATATGCGCAACTGTTATTTGAATAAAATGCGATCAGTTGCAATTATTCTGTTGAGAGCTACTGATCTGTCTGGACAAAAAAATAAGAACACTCAGTAAATTTCAAGAAAACAATTTTTTGGGCTGGTGATAATTAATATTTGGTAAGCTGTATTTTCTAAACAGTGTCCTGATATTTCAGTATTAATTATTTAGACATTATTCTTTATAATAAATAATAATATGTGGCCTTCGCAATCTTCGGATCTAAATCCGATCGAGAACCTCTAGAACGAGCTAAAGATTGAGGTAAGCAAACGAAACCCTTCTAAAAAAGCGAATCTTTGGATAGTCATATAAGAAGTTTGGTATTCAATACCTACAGACAAATGCTAACAGTTAGTGAACTCCATGAGTCGTCGAGTGGAATCCGTTATTACTAATAAAGGTTTTACAACAAAGTATTAACTGTCCACACTAAAATAAATTCCAAAAAATTTGCTGTGCATGTGTTTTTCTTTATTATGGCTGGGTGTTCCTATTTTTTTGACCAGGTAATTAAGCAGTATGAAGCAATATAGCTGACTGAACACAGCCCCCTACAAAAATATTTACAGTTTTTCTTGTTAAATAGTGTCGGTATGTTCCGTTTTGTACCATTCTATTACGGAGCTCTGAAAATTAAAAAGACCAATCAGAAAAAGCATTCAATTTTCTACCGGTAGCAATGTCGGCTGGCGCAACAGCCTGGGGCGTATCCGGGCCTCAACCAACAAGCCACTCCAGTCGGCATGATCCTTTGCCAGTTATCTCTAAGTTGGTTGAGGTCCCCTTTCAATTGCGAACGTTATCGAAGATTAGTCACCCCAAACGCTGAATGAGTAGCTTTATCAACAGGATCGATGTCGCTGTACAACTCATACAGTTCGAGCTTAAAACTTCTCCTCCATGTATCGCCAACGCAGATCTGTATGACTACAGATCGTACGAAAACTTTTTCTTTCGAAATTAAAACGACACTACTACCATCCTACTTCGATAAAGTCCACGTTTCTGCACCATACAGTAGAACTACGAGTAAGATGGTAAAAGTTTTATACAGCGTCTGCTTAATTATTCTTGATAATGCTCTTATGTTCAAATTGCCTTATCGTTGGCATATTTTCGTTTTATTTCATTAATCTATCAGGTTGGCAACTAAGTAATTGTCAATTTTTTTCGAATAAAAAACTTTAATCAATGATATATTGTATTTTCCATTTTGTTCGATGACCTTTTGCCATCTTTCTTGCAACTTCATAATTCCACGTTCGTAGAACTTCTGATCTTTAACGGCAAAAAACTGAATCAAGTGCGATTTCACAGCGTCATCATCATTGAAAGTATTACCATCCAAAGAGTTCTGCAGAGATCAAATTAAATGGTAATCTGATGGTGCAAGGTCAGGGCTATATGGTGGATGTAACATCAATTCCCAACCAAGCTTTTTGGCGAGTTACCAAAGATGTATGTGGCCTAGCGTTGTCCTGGTGAAAAGTGACACCTTTTCGATGGACCAACTCTGGCCGTTTTTCGTTGATCGCTGTATTTAATCTGTCCAGTTGTTGATAGTACACATCCGAATTGATCGTTTGATTCCTTGGAAGCAGCACAAAATGCATCACACCAGGAAAAAAAATATGTCATTGACAGAAGCTATACAAAAATATGGCCAAAGACATCTACGAGTATGTGTGAAATCGCGAATTACTTAGTTGCCAACCTGATACAATCTGTACAATCAACCCGATCGGAGTAATACAAATTCCTAAGTTCCAAAAGAGCAACGTCTCCTGGTGGGGAGAGGGTCCTAGACCATAAAAAGGCACAATTTCAGATCGAGACCTTTCTATCGATAACTAATTTGTTTAGTTAAGAGCCCGCGGCTCGGGCAATATGGGTGTCACAAAAAGCCGGATTACAAGGGGTCAAAACTAAAATCTGGCATCGATGACTTTACCTCCGGGATCGTTGGTGACTCCGCTTGTACCGGTACCATAAGATCAATAAATGAATATGTACTCACATCGCGTAAATATGGAATCTGAAACTTTCTGACTTTATACAAGTTATACATCACGCTTTAAGCGCCTCATTTATCGTAAAATTCATGTTGAAGTGGATTTTTTTTATCGTACAATAGAAGGGTTAAAAGGTTACCATTTAATCGATCAGCCGTAAAAGTTGTTTTCACCAGGAAAATTAAATTATTTTATTAGTTTTTTTTTTCCGAGGGTAGGTAAAAAATCTTCATGAAGACACTATGAGGATCGATAGCGCGTGCTCATAGTAGTGTGAGATTTTTACTCACTAAAAAAACCTCCCTTCGTGATAAATTTCTTTGATTACTACAACTAAGTTTTAACTTATCCAGCAGTTTTTCTTTCACGTATTGAGATCGTTTGGCAGGTCCCTTTCCATTGAAAGTTCCTGCTTGTTCGACAAATTAGACGCGGTTTCTTGCTATCGCGGTAAGTCGAAGGGTTTAGTCCTTTGTAGACGACGCAGTAGATTCCTCTCATCTAGAATTCGAAGGACTTCATTGTTAACATGTCCTTGTAATCTGTCTTTATGCTTACGCGCGAAGTTTTTGATTTCATGTTCGACTGTTGCAATTCCTAAATCTCTATGGATATCGGTATTTCTAATAAACCACGGTGCATTAACTATTGATCTTAGCACTTTATTTTCAAAAGTTTGTAAAATATTGACATTACTTATTTTGGTATAACCCAAGAGTTGTATTCCATATGTCCATACTGGCTTTAGCACTTGCTTGTATAAAAGCAGTTTGTTCTCTATATTAAGCTTGGAATGTTTTCCAAGTAACCAGTACATTTCTCTGTATTTGGTTTCTAGTTCTTTACGTTTTTTCTTCACGTGCGATTTCCACTTCAGCTTAGCATTCCAAGATACTTAGCCCCGTTTGCAAACGGAATTTGAACCGAGTTTGAAAAGATCGGCAAATTATTTATTTTCTTATAAGTAAAATTGACATGAACAGATTTGTTTTCGTTTAAAGCTAGTCGCCAAATGTTTGTCCATTCATTTACTTTATTCAATGCTTCTTACAATTTTTCAGTCGTTTCTTCGATCGTTACCCATTGCCATAATGACAGTGTCGTCGGCAAATGTAGCTAATACGGTGCCTTCTTTTTGCGGTATATCGCGAGTATATAATAGGTACAAAAGCGGTCCAAGGACAGTTCCCTGCGGCACCCCAGCCCTTATTTCTTTAACTTCTGAATATTCATTTCCGTGTTTGACTCGGAAAAGTCGATTCGTGAAGTATTTTTTCAGAATCTTATATGTAATAAGTGTTCCGGCAGAACTTGTCGTAATTTATATTTCAAGAGATCTTTCTTCTATAACCGGCTGTAATCGCTTAAGTACTATTCTTTCGAAAACTTTAGGCATAATCGGCAGCAGCGAAATAGGTCTATACGATTTTTTATCATTCGGCAGTTTTCCTGGCTTCAGAATCATTATTATTTCCGCGTCTTTCCATTGACTCGGAACATATTTTAGTCTTATCGCTGCGTTTATAATGTAGAGGAACTTAACTAACGCTTTTCTAGGTAACGATTTAAGAAGCTCTTCTGTGATTAGGTCGTATCCAGGAGCTTTATTCGGTTTCAGTTTCTGTATTTCTTGTTGAAGTTCGGTCAGTCTTGCATTTCTTACTGTGTAATTGTGAAGTGCTATATGCGACGCATTATCATTTTCAACAAGCACTTGTCCATCAAATGGTTTAAATGTTTCTTCTAAATGGGCGGCAAAGACTTCTGCTTTGTCTTTATCATTCTTGGCCCATTCGTTGTAATTTTTCTTGATTGGGGCCGCTTGTATTTTCGGTTTTTTAATGCCTTTTATAGCTTTCCAGAGTGATTAATTGGAATTTTTTTCCGCTGTTAAGCTTTCAATACTGGTTTGTATTATCCGATTTTTAAAATCAATAATGGCCTTTTTTAGCAAGTTACACAAGTGATTTAAATGCGACTTATGTTGTTATATTTAATATTTTTTTGACCATCAGAAAAGAAAATATTGTTTTAATCTGCAGAAATTAAAAAAAAAAAACAGCAAAAAATGTAAATAATTAGCAATTAACAAAAATTTATTATATGATCAGCAAAATATATATTTTTAGTGAGCAGGAACTAATTTGTTAATGAGCAGAAAGCTACGCGAAAAAATCACACTAGAGGAATCCTTTGATTTCTCTCATTTTAGACTGATTTTTAATTTTGATAAGTTTTTAATTTATATATTTAAAGAATTAGCATAACTATTACTTTCTGATTTTAATTTGTGAAAATTTAAAAAAAAAAATCAATTTTGGGTTTTTATTTCTTGGAAAAAATAAAAGTCAATAATAATTTTTATTTTTAAAAGTCAAAGATAAAAATCAGATTGTAATTTTAATTTTATTTGATCAAAAATAAAAATTCAGATTTCAATTTATATTATCTTGGATCAAAAATTAAAAATGTGCAACCAGGTCATTATTATAAATCTTTTTTGATCCTTCTTCTTTTTCTCTTATTAACCGTTGAAATATAAGTTAACGCAACATAATATGAGTTAACGCAACATAATATGCAGACAAATCCAACACATGCCGCATTCAAGTCATCGGGTCAGCAAGTCTGCTTAACTAAACACCGCCACACCGGTCATCAAATGCCAACGTCAGCAACGTTCCCACGATCGACGCGCTCCTCACATCAAGATGCCAAATTGCAGTGACAGCGTTTATTAGGTATTTAAGGTAGAGATAAGTTATTCATGTTGTTCAGTTCATTTTAAGAGGCAGAACCTCTGCCAGTTTAAGAAATAAATATAATTTTTTTAAAGTAAATGAATTAACCGTAATTTAATTGGCGCCCGAGCAGGGACATAGGTATCGCGTTTGAAAGTAGAAGCCCTAAAGTAGCGCAATTTTCATTCGTGAGTTTAAAATCGATTAAGCCCTTAAGTAGTGCAAAAAAAATCGTATACTGCCTATGTCCCGGAACCCGTCGCAAACGCAGAGTGATTATAGTGCCCTTAAGTAGTGCCAAAACATTCAGTGTCGAAAAAAAAGACCCTCAAGTAGCGTCGAAAGAAAAAAAAGGAAGAAGACCCTCAAGTAGTGTCGAAAAGAAAAAGAGACCCTCAAGTAGTGTCGAAAAAAAAGAGACCCTTAAGTAGTGTCGCGAAGGACTTAGTTGAAAAGCAAGGTAGCAGTAAGGTGTAGTGTAAGACAACAGGGGTGTGGAAAATTCAAGGGCCCCCTAGTAGTGAAAACAAACGGGAAGCAGCAGCTAGCCGCCACCACCCAAAAGATGAGGATCATCATATTATTGTAAGATCTAATTATTGCAAATATTAATAACATATTATATAATATTAAATTTTCTTAATTTGACGTGAAAATACTTTAAATTATATTGTTCTGTAGTGAAAATATCTTGAATTTACCTTGATTATCTTGATTTGTCTTAAATTTATCCTGACTATCTTGACATCTCGTTAAAATGACTAACGAAAATATCGTAAGACCTTCCGTTCTCGAACAAGCTGCCGCTCAGGCTGCTCAAGTCGCTCAAGCTGCACATGCTGCTCAAGCGAATCAAGCCTCAATTTCTTCTGGAAGACCCAACGAAAATCCTGTCATGAATCCCCCACTCCAATCTCTCATTAGTTCTATGATACGCGAAGCTCTGAATACTGAGGGCCGCGCTCTAATTCATTCAATCTTAAACCCGTACGCGGATCAATTCACGGGAATTGATCAAACCATTTCACCAAACCACAATATTAATGATCTCGATAAAATCCCGGATGTAGTACGTAACCTACGCGAATTCTCTGGTAATCCAGGTGAATTTAGCTCATGGCGTAAAAGCGTAGAACGTATTTTAAAAATCTACGATTCCATCAAAGGATCGGCAAAGTATTTTGGTATATTAAACACTAAGAAACAAAATAATTGGAAATGCAGACCACGTCCTGGAGTCTTACAATACTCCATTAGACTGGAACTGCATATCCCGATGCTTAACTCTGCATTATGCAGACAAGCGTGATTTGGGTACTCTAGAGTACCAAATGACGGCGTTGGTACAGGGTAACACGTCCATTCAAGAATTCTACCAATCGGTGTATTCGCACCTTTCACTCATACTTAATAAAATTGCATGCATGGATGTCAGTGCCGAATCTCTAAATTTGCTCATGCAAACCTATAGAGATAAAGCCCTTGACACCTTCATTCGAGGACTGAAAGGCGACCTTCCCAGACTTTTGGGAATGCGAGAACCTGTAGATCTACCCCAAGCATTGCACTTGTGTTTGAGGTTAGAAAACCAAAACTACCGCTCGCAGTACGCCATTGCAAGCAGCCATAATAGGAGGATAAATCATCCGGAACCACCACCAATTCCAGCAAGACGAGTAATCTCCAATCCAGTCCAAAATCGTCAACCATTTTACCCAGAATTGACTCATTTTGTACAACCACAGAGACAACAAGTGGCACCCCAATACAATGCAAGGCCCATTCCACCTCCGAGGCCCCAGAGACAGTTTGCACCACATCAACATCAGCAACAACAATATCAACAGCAACGTCCACAATTCTTTGCTACTCCAAGGCAACCACCACCAGAGCCTATGGATGCAGAAACAATCCGTACGAACAAGGTCAATTACATAAACAGACCGCGAATGGAGAATTGGCCTCCGGCACCAAAACGACCATCAGCTCCTCAATCTCATCAAGTCCATCCTACCAAGATGCAAAGCAACTTTCATCTGGGTACTATGACAGAAGATGCGGAATTCAACCAATATGAAGAAGCACAAGCCGACATGAACAACGTGACTGAATATGACGAGTCTTTCCAGGAGTATATCGAAATGACTCAACCGGAAATCACCAGCTCAAATAATGTCACGGAACTAAGCGACATACATTTTTTAGACTAAGTGACTCTTCGCTGCCGTATTTCGAATGTGCAACGAAGAGTGGAGACATTCTGAAAATCTTGATTGACACAGGATCCAATAAAAATTATATACAGCCGTCTTTAATAAATAAACCCTTACCAAACGAAAAACCATTCTGTTGTAATTCCATTGGTGGTAACGTTCAAGTAACTCACCATACTTTTATTAGTCTTTTTGGTCTCGAAAATATTAAACACAAATTCTTTCTCATGCCAAAATTAAAATCTTTCCATGCGATCCTTGGAAATGATAGCTTGAAGAATCTCTCGGCTGTCATTCACGCAAAGGATAACTACATGCTTGTTAATAATCAGTTAAAAATACGCATTAAACAGATGGCTTCGCAATCTGTGAATACTATAAATATCCGAACCGATCATATGTCTTCAAAACAAAAAGCTTCTATTGATAAAATCGTGCACGACTTTCCCAAACTTTTCGAAGAACCAGAGGAAAAACTCGCTTACACAACAAGAGTAAAAGGCGAAATCAGAACAACATCTGATTCACCTGTATACACCAAATTTTACCCATATCCTATGTCCCTTAAAAGCGAGGTTGAAGAACAAATAAAGCAGCTTCTCAATGATGGAATAATTAGGCCTTCACGGTCCCCATACAATTCACCAGTATGGATAGTGCCAAAAAAAGCTGATGCTTCTGGTAAGAAGAAATATCGGGTCGTAATAGATTATAGGAAGCTAAACAGCATTACTATCCCGGATCGATACCCGATTCCCCAAATTAACGAAATCCTTGCACATCTCGGCGATAATAAATTTTTTTCCGTTATAGACTTGAAAAGTGGGTTCCATCAGATCCCCTTAAAAGAATCTGATATCGAAAAAACAGCATTCTCTATCAATAATGGAAAATTCGAGTTTCTTAGGCTTCCATTCGGTCTCAAGAATGCACCGGCCATATTTCAAAGGACGCTTGACGACATTCTTCGTAACCTCATCGGTAAAATATGCGATGTCTACGTAGATGACATAGTCATTTACAGCAAGGACGAAGCTACGCATGAACAAAATATTCGGAAAGTTTTTCAAACATTACATGATGCAAATATGAAAGTTCAACTGGATAAGTGCGAATTCTACAAACAAGAAGTAGAATTCCTGGGTTTCGTCATTTCGCCTAACGGCATTAAAACCAATCCGGTAAAAATCAAAGCAATCCAAGACTTTCCATATCCGAATACCCTGAAGGAACTTCGCTCTTTCCTTGGCCTGTCAGGGTACTATCGCCGCTTCATTAGGGACTACGCCAAGCTGTCCAAACCCCTAACAGCCCTCTTAAGGGGGGAGGATGGACGATTGTCCAAAAACATTTCAAGCAAGAAACTTATCCATTTAGACAAATCCGCCAAAACAGCTTTTAAAAAAATCAAAAACACATTAACATCGGAAGAAGTTGTACTCGCTTACCCAGACTTCACAAAACCGTTCGAATTAGTAACTGATGCTTCTAACTATGCCCTTGGTGCTGTATTGTCACAAGGAGATAAGCCCATTATGTTCATATCTAGAACATTAAGTAAAACAGAAGAAAGCTACGCAGCCGACGAAAAAGAAATGCTAGCTATAATATGGGCACTTAACAACTTCAGAAATTATCTCTACGGGACAGCAAAAGTGATAATTCATACTGACCACCAACCCCTCACCTATTCCCTGAGCAATAAAAACAATAACTCTAAACTAAAAAGATGGAAAGCTATTTTGGAAGAGTACAACTACGAATTAAAATATATACCTGGCAAAACAAACGTAGTTGCAGACGCACTTTCCAGACTTCCCACCGGAACCGAAATAAACTCCCTTACTCCAACAATACATAGCGATGAGAGTTCATCACATGGGCTGATATTCAGCGTTGAATCGCCTATCAATGTATTCAAAAATCAAATATTCCTCAATACGGGTAATACAAGCAATTACGAGTTTCGCATAGTTTTTCCCACATATCACAGGCATATTATAACTGAACAATCCTACACAACTGATAAACTTATTGAAATTCTTAAGGCCAGACTGAACCCTACAGTTACCAACTGCATAAAGACGGAAGAACGAATCCAGGGAATGATCCAAGAAATTTACAGAAATAATTTTGCGAATTATCGTGTAAGATTCTCCCAAGCAATTGTAGAAGACGTAACAAGTGAAACTAGACAAGAAGAAATCATCATTACCACCCATCAACGTGCTCATAGGAATGAACGAGAGAATAAACAGCAAATTCTCGAAAAATTCTATTTTCCCGGAATGTCGCGAAAATTAAAAAGAATAATCAAACTCTGCTCTATTTGCAAAGAAAACAAATATGACCGTCACCCCGATAAAATTGAAATTCAGGCAACTCCAATTCCGACTTATCCTGGACAGATTATTCATGTTGACATTTTCTCAACCGAAGGCAATTTAGTGTTAACATCACTTGATAAATTTTCTAAATACGCCCAAGTCAAGAAAATACAATCTAAAGCTATTGAGGATGTTAGGCAACCGCTAAGAGAACTCATATTTGCCTATGGAATACCGAAGACTATAGTATTCGATAATGAGAAGTCTTTCAATTCCTCACCAATTATATTCATGCTTAAGAACGAATTTGGCATGGAAGTATTCACAACACCCCCATATACGAGCACATCGAACGGCCAAGTCGAACGATTTCATTCGACTCTTGCTGAACTTATGCGTTGCATTGGAAAGGAACAAGTACATAGATCCTTCACGGAATTACTTGAAAC
This sequence comes from Pocota personata, assembly GCA_963082735.1. Lineage (NCBI taxonomy): Eukaryota > Metazoa > Arthropoda > Insecta > Diptera > Syrphidae > Pocota > Pocota personata. The sequence continues at coordinate 72,978,328 of OY720430.1, forward strand.
TGCAGTTAATGCCTATAATTTCACGATACATTCGGTAACACGTAAGAAACCAGTGGACATATTTTTCAGTAGGAACATAGACCCCCCTCAAATTGACAAGATTCGTTCGGAAGTGAAAGCCAAACTAGAAGACAAACAACAACATGACTTGACCTATCATAATAAAGGGAAACCCCCAATCAAAGATTACTCAACAGGAGAAATAATTTATGTCAGAAAAAATAAGAGAGTAGGATCAAAACTCTCTCCAAGATATTCAAAAGAAGTTGTTAAAGAAAACAATAAAACTACCGTTCTCACCCAATCAGGAAAGGTAGTTCACAAATCTCACATAAAATCCTAATCTCAAACTTTCTTTCCAGACTTTTACTGACTGACTGTTTAGGAGACGTGCAAATACTGGACTACACGAACGCAAGACTAGTGGCTATTAACACCGGAACATCTAGAATACAAACCGGAACTTACAAACTAATTCATGAAATAGACTTATCCGTATATCCGCAAGCCTTAAGTAACATAGAATCGTACATGAGAGAAAACCTTATAACTTCCCATCCCAGTTTCTATCTTCTATCTCAAGAAATCTCATCTATTAGATCAATCCTTTCACGTTTAATCCCCAATCAGCATAAAGCTAAAAGATCGCTTGACTTCATTGGAAGCGCTTGGAAGTTCATAGCAGGCACTCCCGATAATCACGACTTCGAGATAATCAAGGAAAAAATAAATAACGCACTTGAAAATAATAATAAACAAACTGTTATAAATAACCTTTTAGTCAATAAAATCGAAGATATAATAAATAAAACAAATTCCATAAGTAAAATTGTAAAAGAAAATACAAATGTAATAGAGGAAATTGTTTTCAGTATAAAATACAGATTAGATATAGTAAAAGATGAAATAAAAAATATTATGTACGCTTTACATTGGGCAAAAGCCAATATTATAAACTCTTATATTTTATCAAGAAATGAAGTAAATGTAATCGAAAAAATAATAAATAATAAAGGTATATTATTCAAAGATATAGAAGAAGCAATGGACTTCTCAGAAATAAAAGTAGCTTTTAATAATTCTGTACTATTATACATTGTAAGCCTACCTACAGTTAATGAAATAACATGTAATAAGTTAAATATTAAACCAGTAAAGAAAGAAAATAAAGCAATCAAAGTTGAATTTAATGAAATTTTAAAATGTGAAAATGAAATATATGGTATAAATGTCAATTGTAGGACAATAAATAAGTTTTCAATCTGTAACAAAAACAATGTAATCAATTTAAGTAACACTAGTTGTATACCAAATTTATTAAACAGCAAAATAGCGAACTGTACTGCAATTAATGGCCAACACATCCCAGACCTTGAAGAAATATCATCTGACATCATTTTTCTAAACCAGTACGATGGAGAAATCATAATCGACGATGAACCGGTTGCCCTCAATGGCACATTCCTGATTAAATACTACAACAGCAGCCTACAAATTGGAAAAAAAACATTCAAATCTTTCGAGTCAACGCATCTCAACCCTCTCCCAGCCATCCTGCAACAAACGTCAGCACAGCACCACGAAGTGGAAGAAACGTTATCGCTGGAGCTTATAAAAGAATTACATGCAAACAACACCCGCTACATTCAACTCTTGAGGACAAAAGTGGAAAATAGGACAGTAATGAGCATTGGAGTCTGTCTACTATTCGCACTCGTCATCATCATAGCCATAGTCTTCAGAAAAACAGTAGCAAGTACCAAATCAACGCTCAGCACCATCAACGCAGACTCACAGACCAAATCCCCACCAACATCTCCACCATCACCTTTACCAGCACCTTCACCATCACCTGTTCCAAGGGCTACAACTTCCCGCATAAGCCAGATACCATTCTTCTAAGTAAACGAGGACGTTTACTCTTAAGGGCGGAGGAGTTAACGCAACATAATATGAGTTAACGCAACATAATATGCAGACAAATCCAACACATGCCGCATTCAAGTCATCGGGTCAGCAAGTCTGCTGAACTAAACACCGCCACACCGGTCATCAAATGCCAACGTCAGCACCGTTCCCACGATCGACGCGCTCCTCACATCAAGGTGCCAAATTGCAGTGACAGCGTTTATTAGGTATTTAAGGTAGAGATAAGTTATTCATGTTGTTCAGTTCATTTTAAGAGGCAGAACCTCTGCCAGTTTAAGAAATAAATATAATTTTTTTAAAGTAAATGAATTAACCGTAATTTAATTTATATAATGCGTACGTACTCGTACATCTTATGTTAAGTATTTCTCTCACATATCTGCCTTACTTCTGCGCCACTTTCAGGACTTCAATATCATTCTGCAGTTACGAGGGCAACGTGAAAAGTTTTCGGCCTGACAATGAAAGACTACGATTTTCAGTTAAAAAATGATTTTATTTTCCTACATAATCTCCCTTGACTTCAACACACTTGGTCCAGCGTTTCTCCAACATCAGTATTTCTTCTCGGAAGTGAGAGTCTGGAAGACTGTGGAAATATTCATCTACGGCCCTCTCAGCTTCTGCATTGGATGCGAAGCGCTTCCCAGAAACAAGTTTCTTCAAGTTTGGGAACAGATGGAAGTCTGAGGGTGCCAAATCGGGTGAATAGATGGCCGAGCAAATCGTACCCCAAATCCCGCAGTTTTCCCATCGCCAACGCACACTTGTGCACAGGTGCATTGTCCTGGTGAAAGATGATTTTTTTCTTCTTGAAGCTAGGCCACTTCTCGCGAACTTTGGCATCCAGCTGGTCAAGAAGGTTGGAGTAATATTCGCCTGTAATTGTTCTGCCTTTCTCAAGGAGGTAATCATTTAACAGGATCCCTTTCGCATCCCAAAACTGAACTTCTTTGGCTTCGACCCACTACTACGACTGCTGTTTCGTTTCTGCCGCGTAGTGGTGGACCCATCCATGGTGACAAATCGCCGCACAAAATCGGTCGGATCCATTGAATCGGTCCAAAGATTGCCGCGAAAATCGTTTGCGCATTTGCTTTTGATCGGCATTCAGCAAATGCGGCACCCATTTTGCGCAAAGCTTTCGCATCCCTAAGTTTTTGTGCAAGATGTTTCGCACCCTCTCTTTAGATATACACACAGCCTCAGCTATCTCACTCACCTTCACTCGCCTATCGTGCAACACGTTATCATGGACTTTTTCGATGGTTTCGAGTGTGGTTGCGGTTTTTGGCCGTCCTTCACGAGGGTCATCTTCGAGGGACGTGCCACCACGTTTAAATGCAGCTGCCCACTTTTTAACGGTTGACTTGGAAGGAGCAGCGTCCCCGTAAACTTTTGTCAACTTTGGATGAATTTCCTTAGGGGTTAACCCATCCAAAACGAAGAATTTTATCACCGCACGATATTCAAGTTTATTCATTTTAACGAAAAACACGCAAGACGTCTACTGCAAAAATTCGTGTAAAGAAACTACTTGAGAGAACAAGTTGAAACTTGTCGTACGAACTAATGAGAAGTGCACCCAGGCAGGAAACATAAATTTTGCTGATTGGAACGCCATCTGTACGTCAGGCCGAGAACTTTTCACCTTGCCCTTGCCCAGTCACATATAGTTTTTGTATTTTTATGTGAAGTCTAGCATTCATTTTTTTATGGCGTGTTGTCAAGAGTGGTTTCTTCACTTTCACATGTCTATACATTTAGTTCTTCATTCTATTGCAAATTCTTGTTTATTTGAGTTGCATTTTCGTGCAATCCATACTTTGAAATTATCTGTGGAATATTTTATCACTGAAATCTATCATTCTGTCCTAGCTTCTTTAAGACAATTCAGTACATATTTATGGTTTCGTTTTCATTACGCTGAGACTAGAAAGACTGATTGTCGTCTTTTAGTATCATCAAAACTTGAAAACAAGGTTAACAAATGTTAAGACCGAACGGATCCACCCTTCATTAATTTATGAGATACTTGTACCATATAAAAATTTATTAAATTTATTCATATATTCTGAATCAAGATATCAGCCCTTGAGAGTTGAGTTATTGACATTTTAATAAAGCGAGCCTGTCATTTTTAAAGATCTGTACATTATCAATCAGAAAGGTTTTCGAAACAAAACGCATTTTCAATCATTCTCAGCGATGAAAGCTTACAACTATCATTTAATATCTTGCGAGTTCACCCGATGATAAAATAATCTTGTACTCTCATAGCATCCACTTTATGAACACTATTTTAACTTTAATTTCATATATTTGTAGAATATCCACCACAATGTCCATGTCCAATGCAACAGTCGTGTCCAAAAAACGTCCATACTGGGCCTCATATTGGTAGCAACACCAGCAGCGGCAGCAACAACACCAGCAGCAGCAGCAACAACAACAACAATACAGCAGCACCAATAACTACCAACAGCATCATCAGCAGCAATCCTACAGTTGCAACAACAGCAGTGATGGCACCAGCAGCTTCAGCGAATATAGCCACCTCACCCAACCATGCGATCAGCAAAACGAGTGTGACTCCGAATTCGATGAACAACAGCAGCAGCAACAATATGCTGCCAGTGTCAGCTATGCTTAACAGTAGTGGAACTGTGAACGCTAATAGCAGTAGTAATCATCAACAACAGTTGAATATCAGTAGAGGCCCAGTTACAAATAATAACAGCAACACAATTCGCCAGCAACAACAACAACAATTGGTGGTGACAGATGGAAGCGTCGGATTAGATCCCGACGCCGCTACGGCTCATCATCACTTTTTACATCATCCGCATCATCATCCGCATTTGCATCATCATCATGTGCAAGCGTGCGAAGAAATTGATCTTTTAAAACCATTAAAGTCGGAACTGAAGTCTGAAGATCTAGATGTGGATTCGAAAAGTAGTCAGTATGAGGAAGATGTCATCCAACCACCTACACCGCCTCTGAGCTATGAAAAACCGTCAGAACGGGTGGTGACGCAGGAAAAGGAGACAGAGAAAACGGTGGCGCTAAATGGTCAAACCAACTGTACAGTAGAAGCTTTCGATTTAACAATATCGGTGGCTTCCCCTACAATGCTGACGCCTGTGCCACTTGTGGTTGGTAGAAAAGCGCGAATAGGCAAAACTATGGCTCGAGAAATGGTTTATGCCGGAGCAGCTGCCATACATAATCCCGTTCGAATGCAGCAGATGCAACCTTCAGTGCAGCCAACTCAACAACAGGCCACACTGAAACAGCACCAACCAATTAGTTCAGTTTCTCCAGCATTGCAATCTCCTAGTCACCTTAATTCCAGTAGCAACATTGATCACAACTGTGATGCCACAGTTGCTATGATGCTGAAAACCAAAATAAAATCCGAACAAATCAAAACCGAGAAAGAAGAGGACTTGTCGATAATGTTGCCACCTGGCGACGATGCGAAGGAACAGCTAAACAAAATCAAGATGGAGCCAGAAATAATGGACGACACAAAGACATCCGTCAGTTGTCCAGATGCGGGCGCAGATGATGATGATATTGAAATCACTAGTCCCGCTGTAGATGGGCCAAAGCAACGAATAAAAATTCTCGAGTTCCATAAGAGTCAATGTAAGAAATCTCCAGCTAATAGCTACAAAAGCCTCATCAAACAAGCCGAACCCAAATCCTACCTGTGCCTCAGTCGTAAGATCGAAAAACGCAATCGCTTCGGCAAATTTAACAAATCGTCGAAAAATAGCGGAATTCGAAAGCGTCAACTCATACTTACCGATCAACAGAAGAAGAGCCTTCGCGTACGAAAGAAAAAACTGGCCGCGTTAGAGCGAAGAAAACAGGAGATCAAAGAAAAGAGGCGAATTGCAGCAGCAGCTAAGCGATTAGAAAAGCGACAAGCAGCGAGGAAAGAAAAATTGAAGCAGTCATTATTGCTCAACAACAATCAATCTGTGGCATTACCACTCGAGTCAACAACCGATTTGGTTGCACGAGGGTATTTCTCGGAGCCAGAGACACGTTGCTTAGCTTTATGTCCCACAACTGGACGCAAAGTAAAAAAATCTAAAACAGCCGAGGCACGTTCCAAGTCAGAAACTAAGAAGCCATCCGAATCGCTGCTTAAAAAGGAGCGATTGGTGCACTCAGCAATACCATCTACCTCAACCAAAGCCAGTAGAAGCTCTACAAAATCATCAGGAGCAGAAAAGTCGAGAGGGCATAAAAAATTTAAACCCGCTGCCGCTAATAATATGCGAAAGAGCAGTAAAACGAAAGCGCTTTCAAATAGTAAATCGATGATGCAGGGAGAAACTTCCACAAACTCTTCGGTTTCACCTGCCTCGCCCGGCTATGAGTGCGTCGATCAGAAGCGACTAATGGATATCGCCGATGATCCAACAACGAACAACAACAATACTTCCGAAGCAAACAACAACAATGATTGTTCAAAGACTCCACTCGCCACAACAAGTTCAGAAACTTCAATTGAGGCTACAACGGACATTATTCCATTGAGTTCAAATGTCGCTACTCTATCAGTACCAAATCCACCGCCTTCTGATTTTGTGTTCCTGCGACCGGCTATACCAAGATTCATAAGGCATCACGGGCCCATGAAAAGGATACGTTCGCGCTCGAAATTCGGATGCCGGAAGAGGCAAAAGCATAAACATTCCATTTCGATTGAGGTCGATGAGACCATTCAGCCTACTAGACCTGATGTGGTGCCGAAATGGAATAACGGCTGGCGATGGGAGGGTGAAGCATTCCAAGGTGCTGTTTTTCTAAATGTAAGTATATCAATTTAATTGACTGAATTGCCATAAACTCCTCCTTCCTTTTTAAAGAAATTAACTGGAATATCTTCTGAGATTAGTTAGGATGAGTTACTCTTTCATCGTGTTTTATTTAAGCAGCCCAAATCCTTTTCCATCTTTTGGCTTAACTACTCTTTTGTATGAGTAATTACTTACTTTGCTTTAGATGATGCTACAGTCCTGGGTGGACTTGCGCCTCAACCAACAAGCGTGTCCATCCAGCGCGATCCTTGTGCTAGCCTACTCTAGTTTTGCACACGAAGCTCGCTGAGGTTTCTCTTCACTTGTGTGACCTTTGGTCAATATTCGATGACTTTTCGGTGCATCGATGACCGCTGCATCCTTTCAATAGTATTACAGTTGTAAAGACTTTTGAAAGATGGTTCCCCTGATGTTAGCTTGAGTATTTTGTACAATCCTTCCAAGTATTATGTTAAGGCAATCACATTGACAGCGCTTCACCTTATCGAAGCCCTTTTCTGACCTTTTGCTCATCCAATAAAACTAAACATGATTTTGTATAGCTCGTCTCTATAAATGCTATCATAGGCAACTTTAAAATCTTGGGTTTTTTCCAATACGAATATCTGCCGTAATGTGAATATCTGATCCATCTTTGCTGGCCGAAGACCACACTATTCAATCAAATTGTTGACAAAAGGTTTAGGGCGTTCATATAATTTGGCAGTTAGGATCGTATGCGCGATGTTGAAGAGATTAATCCCTCTATTGTTAGAGTAGTTCAGGGGGTCTCCTCGGATCGGCCAAACGATGCTCAGGTTCCACTTTTTAGGCATATCATATATATAAGTTGGTTTTATTCCAAAACTCTTGTTTTGCTGCATGCGATTTCGGCACTCTTCATCAAACCACAGGTTTCTTTGTGGTGGTGGACAAAGTCTCTGGCAGTCTCCTGCGATTTTATCCGCTGGATGTCACAGTTCTTCTTTGGTGTGTTTGCAATATCAGCATAAGTACCTTGGCAGCAACAAGGTGGTGGTCTGAACCATTGTTGGCTGCAAACATTTAAAATACTGAAGGATTGCCTTACATCAGTCGCAACGTGATCAATCTGGTTTATGTGCCCTTATGAATATTGAGGTGCGGGAAGTGTGTCATAGCTATGATGATGTTTCGCGCAGCCTTAAAGTCGATTTACTAGAGTCCGTTTCTGGAGGTGTTGTCATACAAATTGTAAACGGTGTTTCCAAAGATACCCTCCTTTCCATTTTTTGCGTTAAAACCCCCAAGCACATTTTTGACGAACATTGGTCGTAAGTCCTGACAAAAAAACATATTTTGCTTTCTCAAAGCTAGTTACGATGATGATTAAGTCTTATTGTGAATATTCCACCAGAATCCTTGACCTTCGGTTACTAATGGCGACCGCCACGCCCATTTTCTTCTAAGAAAAAGTCTTAGTCGTAAATTATGTTGTAAAGGATGCAAGGTGGTTGCCTATGCAGAGACGTTGCTATTGCTGTCTCGGTGAAACACTCTAACACTCTAAGGGAACTCATCCAACATGCTCTCCATGTGGCTTGGAAGTAAATCCAAACAAAACCGAATTGGTCCTCTTAGACCCTCCCACTATATATGGCACCAGATAAAGCAAAATACTTGGGTCTTATTTTGAATAGGAAACTAAACTGGAAAGCCGATTTACTAGAACGCGTTAAAAAAGCCAGGGTCATCGGAAAGAGCTGGGGTATGCAACCCTGTACCACTCTTTGGCTGTTCGTGTCCGTTGTCAGGCTCATACTTATGTATGCCATGATCGTTTGGTGGACGGCTTTGGAAAATGCCGTAAACCTCAAACTTTTAGGGAAACTAAGAACCACTTCCTCCGCAACATTAGATGATTGTTTCATCTGTTGCCCGTTGACATTTTTGTCAAATAGATGGTCGCCAGTGCAGCCATCCATCTAAAAGCCTTCTCTATGTGGTCCAACTTCTTAGCTGGCCATTCCTCGATCTTTAATTCTCAAAATTGATCATACGAAAATACCAACTACACCCCACCGAAACTGAGATTTGATACTAACTTTCGGGCATCAATTCCCGGCCGTTGTGAGTGGGAACAGGTTCCCGATAACGATGGTAGTTCAGTTCACTTCTACACAGACGTCTCTAAAATCAGAAATGGGGTGGTTGGAGGTGTTTTCTCCGAAAAGCTCAATTTGAGCATCTATTTCAGTATCCCAGATCACTGTAGAGTATTTCAGGTGGAAATAATGGGGATTAAGAACGCCCTGTCCTAGCTGAAATGTAATTTAGTATCCGTATTGTCAAGCGGCAATAAAGTCTCTGGTATCATGCTCACTAACTTCAAAGGCTGCTCAGGATTGCCGCTCGTCTCTCATGGAGATGACGGAGTAATTCAATATTCACATATGCTGGGTGCCAGGCAACACAGACATACCGAGTAACTACAAGGGTGACGAGGTCGCTAGAAAAGGCACAACCCTCAGACTTATGCTCGAAAGGTAAAATTTAGGTATGCCTCTACTGTGTAAATATTTACTCATGCTGGATGCAATCAAAAAAGCCAATCACATATGGGAGACTCTTACTACTTGCAGAGTCTCTAGACAAATCTGGCCCAAGCTAGATAAAAAAAAAGTTCCGATAGTTTGGTTTTGATAAAACGATCGCAGATCAGCACCGTCATTGGTGTCCTCACGGTGCACTGTCTTATCGGTCTACACGCTAAAAGGCTGAGCCGCTTTTCAAATAATTTCTGCAGAAGTTGCAGGGACGAGGAGAAGGAAGAAACGATTCTCCATTTCTTTTGTACCTGCCCATAAGAAGATTACTCCATTCTTCGACGACCTCACCGACCTGACGAATATTGACGTCAAAAGCGTTTTCTGCTTCATAAGAAGCTCCGGCTGGTTCAACTAGCCCTTAGGTAGATAGAATAGCAATAGATCCCGTGGTATCACAATGGACCTCCTTTGGTCTAAGTATGCCTGTACACATGTACAGACAGCCACCTTAACCTAACCACTGAGCCACAACAGCACACAGTTAGAGCGATAGATAAAGGTACCTACCAACGCACAGCGACGAAGAACTTCTTCTTGAGCGAAAACGACGGCGACGAGAAATAAAAAGACGAGGTTTCGACCACTGATGGTTTTGACAAAAAAGAGGGTAAAGCTTTATTTCATGTTTGCTTTTATACATTTTAAATTGGAACTACCGCAAATGGTTCTATAAAGTTTGCTCTTATACAATAAATTATGGCGATTGGTCGAAACTAGGCGCCAGATTCAAATTCCCATAAAATAGACAATTTGGGAAGCTATTCTGTCCCAATAGAATCCTTTACTAACAGTTCGCCAATAGTTTACCTTTTCAAATCAAACCAACATACGTACATATGTATCATACATATCTGCTAAAATATAGTTCCAAGCCTCAAATTTTACAACTTTGAGTCACACTTCATATTACTCGTATTTCTTTACTATTGTTATTTCTTAATTTTTTTTTTCTCCACCAACAGAGTGATGATCCACATGTTATTCGAACTTGTTATCCTGCTATGCGGCACTCTGAAGGAGATATTATTCGACCGAGAGATTGTGTCCTGCTAAAAGCCAACGAAGATAATGAATTGCCATATGTTGCTAAAGTTGCCCATTTGTGGGAGAATCCAGAAGATGGTTTGCATATAATTTCAATATCTAGAACATTTGTAAATAATAACTGTTATATTGATATTCTTTTTAGGAGAAATGATGATGTCGCTATTATGGTACTACCGACCGGAGCATACTGAACAAGGACGACAGCGAAACGATTGTCCCGATGAAGTCTACGCATCCCGCCATCGTGATCATAACTCCGTGGCTTGCATAGAGGACAAGTGCTATGTATTGGTGTTCAGAGAATATTGCAGGTATTGACTCCTAAAAGCGAACATTTTTAAGTTGATTTTATTTTCAAATCAATTTGATTATATTTACTAACAACTGTTCTTTTACTTTTGCATTTAGATACCGTCGCAGATTACGCGCCGCCGAAGAAGATATCGAAGACGTATCGATTGTTCCGAAACGGCCCAATTTCTTTAATCCACGAATGGTACCAGAGAGCACAAATCCAGAACTGGTAATGTTCTGCCGACGAGCATATGAGTTCCGCACAAAACGTTTGCTAAAGATGCCAAATAAGCATGATAATGTCACAAGGAGTAGCAATTAAGTTGTATAATTTACTTTTTTCATCATTATTTACTTACTATGACTTCTTTTTGTAATAAGAATAGATTAAAGTGTTTAGGGTAATTTAAAGTAAAGCAAAACAAAAGAAACGAAAAACTCAAAAGAGGAAAACTACTAACTTAACAAACTATACCAGAACCAAACGAAGAAAAAAAAGGAATATAAATCTAAAAAATCAAAATTATTAAACAAATTCATCATTAGACAACTATGATACATATTATATCCAAAAACTAAATTGACCAAATTATTTCAATTTTTTTTTTTTCTATTTTAATTTAGCTATATGTATATTATGGGTGGGATATTACATATCTTTTTTATATGAAAAAAAAAAAAAAATTATACATAAAATTATGAAGTTAACTAAAAACGAGAAAAAAAAAAGAAACAGAATTATCCAAAAATATTATCACAGAGTGAACGTATTTGATTTTTGTTTTATTATTATTATCTATTATAATTTAAATTAATTTCTTTTAATATATATATTATGTATGTTTTCGTTTGAATATTTAATATATATTTATTTATAATTGTTGGAATTTATTTTGTTTTTGTTTGCTTATTTATTATTACTACTCGTATTAGAATGCTTTTCAACACAGTACGGAGGGAAAATACTTTTGCATTTGTCAAGTGCAATGGCCAAAATGTAATCCCGCGTTAAGTAGCTCTGACAGGCTTTGAGCAATTTTAATGGAAATTTACGATATTTGTATGAGCTGTCTATTTATAAAACGAAATGCGACTTCAAGCGCCCGGCGTTTTAACGTTTTCTGTATGCCATTATTAAGTTTTGATTTTGTCAACTGCAATGGCCAAAACGCAATCTCGCGTTAAGTCGCTGTCACTCTGACAGTATTTGAGCAACTTTATTACAACTTTATTATTTGCTTGAGATGTCTATTTATATAACGAAATGTGACTTCAAGCGCTCGGGCATTTTAACGATTTCCATATGCAATTTTTAGTTCGTACTGCCAAAATATTTGAGACGAAAAGGAGACTTGAAGTTTGCCGAAGTTTTCATTTTAATTATTATTAGCGCATACATATACAGGGTGGCTGATGAATATTGCTACATTAAGAAACTCAAATAACTTTTTTTTCAGTGTATGGAATTCATTTTTCTTTTATTCATGTTAAAGCTCATTCAATTCAATGCCCCCCCTGCTCGTTGATGCATGTGCGGCATCTTACCAAAAAGTTGTTCATTACTGCTTGGAGAGTTGAGACAGGAATAGCCGTAATTGTTTCTCGAATGGATTGCTTTAGTTCATTCAAATTTGTTGGTTTTGCTTTGTAGACTTCCTGTTTGCAATAACCCCACAAGAAAAAGTCAGGTGCAGTAAGGTCAGGTGACCTGGGGGGCCAACGGAATGTGGAGTTTCTGGATATCAGCTTATTGGGAAATTTTCGTCGCAATTCTGTCATAACAGGCCGGGCTATGAGAGGAGTTGCACCATCTTGCTGAAACCACACAGAGTTGAAAGAAATTCTCATTCGGCGTAATTCTGGATAAAAAAAACTCTCTCAACATGCTCAAGTAACGGTCTCCAGTAACCGTAACGGTGTGACCGTTTTCTTCGAAGAAGTAGGGCCCGACAATGCAGCGTGATGAAACTGCACACCACACTGTGACACGAAGTGGATGCAATTCCGTCTCATGGAGTATCTGTGGGTTGGAAGCACTCCATATTCGACAATTTTGTTTGTTTATGTTGCCGTTTAAATCGAAATGGGAATCGTCAGACATAAAAAGACAGATCAACATGTTTCCGTCCTCTTCCACCATTTGAAGCATCTTCTGGCAAAATTCCAAGCGAATCGGCAAGTCTGCTGCGTTCAGTTTGTTGGCCATTTGAATTTTATATGGGAATAAGTCCAAATCATTGTGCATAATTGACTGCAATGACTGTCTGCTTATACCCATATGAGCAGATAAGCTCTTGTCGAAACTCTTGGATTGTTTTGTATGGCAGCAGCTACAGCAGCGATTGTTTCCTCCGTCCGAATTGAAGGGTTTCGATGGTAAGGTCTTCTTTCGACTGTCCCATGCTCGGAAAAATTGTTAACAAGTCTCATTATAGTCCATCTGCTCGGAGGATTGCCGCCAAACGTGCGCCTATACTCTCTTTGAACCGAAACTACGGACTCCAGTGCGTGATAGCAGCGAACAATCCAAATTCTTGTTTCAGTGTCCCAGTTATCCATTTTTGTTAAATCTAAAAATCAATCTGCAAAATAAAAAAAAAATTAACCAGATTCATTAAATAGAAAAAAAGTTATTAAATTTTTTTTTGGTAGCGGCTTTCATCAGCCACCCTGTAAATCGTTGAAATGGCGTTTCCGTAAAGCAACCAAAATAATTAGACATTCAAACTATGCTGTCGCAAAAAATACGATAAAAAGAAAATAACAAATTTAAAACAGAAAAATAAATAAAATAAACTAAAGTAGTCGTAGAGCAGAAAATAAATTCAATTCGAGCACACCTGCGAAACCGTCAGCTGTGAACTGTCACAACGTCCGACCTAGTAGAAAGTATATATATTCCGGCATTGTGTTATGTGGGAGACAGACTGCTGGTATTGATACCATGGTATAGCAATACTACGTTCTATACCACATGTCTGTCACAGCAATACTACGTAAAAAGCTAGTATACCATGAAATATACCTGGTATTGAGATTCGCAATTTTTTGCTGGTATACCACTATCTTACTGATTGCAGCGCCAATTTCTCTCTATTGGCTAGTCTTCGTAGCTTCTTTGACAATTCTTAGCTATGCACTTTCGCTTTCATTTATTTGAATTTTCTTTTTATTCATCATTTGGCACAAAAGTAAATCATTTTTATTCATCCTGTCTTGAATTTTCTATTTTTATTTGTTATGACAGACAACACAAACGTCAAAGTATTCTACTTAACGCCAAAGTCATCGAATACTACGAAATGCAGTCTGTCAGGGGTTGTAGTATTCACTATACCATGGTATTCGTACCATGGTTCAATACCAGCAGTCTGTCTCCACTATTAGACTACGATATTTAAGATTGAAAGTTTGAGGTCGTATTTCATTTAACTCCATATGATTGCGTTGTTCCCACAAAATCTGTCAGAGCGAGAGCGACATTGCGTTTTGGCCATAAAACTTGTAAAAGCTTCAAGAAATGGGTATTGAGCGGGGGAAAACGAACCCAAATGTACAATCTGGTACACTTAGTATTAACATAATGATACGAGCAGTGATGCCAATAATAATTTTGACGTCGGAGCTAGATTTAGTGAAAATGGGGGTAAGATTGGATTCAAAAGGTCGAAATTACAAGCATATATTACATATACATTCTATTCTACTTAAAGTGCAGGGTGCGCCATTTTTTATGTTGGTATATGAATATTGAATAACTTTAAAAAAAACAACCGAATTCCATATATGAGGTTTTTTTTGGTTGATTTGGTCCTTTACAATTTATTTGGACTAGTTTTTGAATACAACATCAATCAAGTGGCCGTCTCTATTGACCAAAGCAAAATGTGCCCTTTTTGCTGCATTTTCAATCACTTTTTCGAGCATCTCGGGCGGTACAGCGATGATTTCGGCACGAATGTTTGCTTTGAGCTTGTCAATAGTCTGAGACTTACTGGCGTACACTTTGCTTTTCAAATAACCCCACAAAAATAAGTCCGTTGAAACCAGTAACCGTCCAGACCTTTTTCGCACATTTGTGGGCAGACATAATGAGCCAACATCCACCGATATGGATTCCCATTGACTGTTTCGCCTTCTCTGAAGAAAAATGCCGGCCCAAACAGTCACTGTTTGGTCATGCAATGGTGTTTCATAGATCTCGTGTGGATTCTCCGTTCCCCAAATGCGGCAATTTTGCTTATTAACGGCGCCAGAGAGTGCGAAATGGGCCTCGTCGATTATCAAAATTTGCTTCCAAAAATCAGGTTCAGTGTCAACCATTCGTGCGACTGTTTGGACGGTCTGTCGGCAATATTCTTTGAGTCAATTGCACTTTATACGGAAACAAATGCAAATCAAATCACCCTTCAAAATGCGCCGCAAGGTGGTTCCACTGATGCCAAAAAGCTGAGCGCGGTGACGATACGATACATGTGGTGGGTTCTCGGCAATGATATTTTGTTGGCCACGATATTTTCGACGATATGCACGTTGAGTTAACACAACTGAAGGACTATTTTCAATGTACAGAGTCACTATTTCGGCGCGTTGTTTCAGTTTGAAGTGATTCATGGTTAAAATTGTACTGAACTGACGTTTCAAAAACATGTCTACTCAAGTCAATCGGTTGATAAATGTCAAAGTTATTCAGTGTTTACATACCGACATGAAAGATGGCGCTCCCTTTATATCTGACGATTTTGATGAAAATTGTTTCCTTATTGTACTCGTAGTTTATCATTCATTCTAGTTAAAGAAATAGAGAAATACGACAATGAGCTGCTAATTCTATCAGTTCTTTGATTACACAACACTCATAAAAGCCCTTAGATCGATGCTCCTAGTATTATTCCGTACAAAACGGAACTGGTACTCTTATCTCTTCATAAAAAATTAAAAATACATAACAACCAGTCTTATTATTGTCCAGAGCTAGGTATCTGGAGGCTGTTCTCGATAACAATCATAACTTGTAACTAATTTTCTGTCGTAATTCTGATGCGGTCAGTTTTCATCCGACATTTTTGTTAGTATCTACATCTGCACCAAGGTTTATATTTTTAAATAGTTTCATATATATTTTTAATTGTTTTAATCAGTTCCCTTGTAACATCCTTTTTTGGGATGTATTCCACAACATTATAAATAAAGAAATTGGCTTTTCTAAGTCCATGTCTCCGATTCGGGGAAAAATTCAAACAGAACTTTTCGAATTCGAATGAACAACTTTTATCCGAATAGAATTTCTCGAACGAACGATAGTGTGCTTGTTCTGTACATGTACATAAAATGTACATGTTTGTTTTTTCATCAGAATTGTGACGAAAATTATCGATTATTGGTCATCAAAGTTTATCAGAAAGAAATATTCTTTACATATTTGGACTCATATAGGCAGGTTGAAGTGGTTGGTGGATATGAGGAATCCACTGATTCATCCCTTCAATTGCAACAATTTGTGTTAAGTTAAATGGGATACTCATTCTGACTCATCCCACTGTGTCTCTAGTGGGCAGTGCATCCTAATAATCACCACAATCCTGACGATAACTGTAAGAGCACTGATTTAAAATTCAACAATAGAAGCAAACTCCTTAACAAGACTCGTATTGATATCTCCCTGGTATTATACACTAGGTATTCCAAAAATATGCAACATTTTTATCACTGTAAGACATTGCCAAAGATAAAACCTAGATTTATTTGCTTTATTTTCCAAAAAGCTAATGAGCGGTCTGGAAGAGCTTATTATAATAAATAATCGCAGCAACAGACGAATTTAAGATTTGTTTATAATCTGCTGTTGTTGGTATTAATGCGATCTTCACTATTAGCTATTGCTAAGCAATTTGTGTGATGGTGCTGGTGGTTGTTGCAATATTGTTTTCGCTTAAATGCTAGAAGTACAGGGTGGCGCACCAATCGTGCTAAAATAAGAAATTCAAATAACTTTTTTTTTTAATCAATGTATTTCATTTATTTTTTTATTTTTATTTTATATAACTAATTGTTTTTTTAAGATGATAGACCGTAAATGACGTCCACGCTCATCCACGCATATGCGACACCTGATCAGAAAATTATTCATTGCGGCCTGAAGGGTTGAAGTCAGGATCGCCTCAATTATTGTTTCAATGGACTGCTTCAATTCAATCAAATTCCTTGGTTTCGTTTTGTACACCTCTTGCTTGACATAACAAAATAAAAAAAAAGTCTGGTGCAGTCAGGTCAGGTATCCTTCGGGGCCAGCGGAAAGTGGAGTTTATGGATATTAATTTGTTTGGGAATTTTCGTTGGAGCTCCGCCATAACCGGTCTGGCTATGTGTGCAGTTGCTCCATCTTGCTGGAATCAAATGCTGTTGAATCGAATACTTCTTCGGCACAGTTCTGGATAAAAAAAACTCCTTCAACATCTTTAAATAGCGGTCCCCATTGACAGTTACTGTTACACCGTTTTCTTTAAAGAAGTATGGCCCCACAATTCAATGCGTATGAAAGTGCGCACCACACAGTGCCTCGTTCTGGGTGCAGTTCCGTCTCATGGAGTATTTCTAAATTAGATTCACTCCATATACGGCAATTTTACTTGTTTACATTGCCGTTTAGATCAAAATAGGCCCCATCAGTTATCAAGCTGTTGTCTTCTTCGGCCATTTCAATCATTTTTTGGCAAAATTCCAGCCGAATAGGCAAATCCACAGGGTTTAACTTGCTTGTAATTTTGACTTTGTACGGAAACAAATTTAAGTCATCATGAATTATCTATCTGTTGTAATGACCGTCTGTTAACTCCAATTTGCGCCGATAAGTTTCGAGTCGAAACACTTGGCTTTGCCTGAATTGACGATGCTACAGCGGCGATTGTGTCTTGAACCCGAACATAGGGATCTCGATGGTACAGTCATTGTGCGATGCTTCCAAATTCGGCAAACATGTTTACCAGCCTCATAATGGTCCATCTACTCGCGGGAGTGCCGCCAAACTCCCGCCTAAATTCGCCAAACAAAATAGTATATACATCTACTAGGGGGATTGCTGCCAAACTCCCACCTAAATTCCTTTCGGACGGAAATGAAGGACTGCAAAGCATGGTACCGCTGCACTATCCAAATCCTCTTTTCGGTATCATTTTAATAAATCTAAATAGCAACCTGCAAGCCGATTACTCACACAGAAAAAAAGTTATTACGTTTTGTTTTTGTAGCATGATTCGTGCGCCACCCTGTATTTAAAAATTCTTAGGTGCCTGTAACGAATGTTATATTCGATTCCGCATAAAAATGGAAATGGGTTCACATTCGGTAGCAATCAAAGCTGATTGACCCAACTGCATTACATTTCTTACACAAATTTTGGCACATTTGTCTAACTGTTATAAGTAAGCTGGAAAATTTAATGGTACAAGTTCCCGCTGTTTTTTATTACTATGAAGCCTTAAAAAAACTAAGAATCACCTTTTGGAGTGGCTTTCAAAACGTGTATTACTAAGGGCCATTATTTCGCACTTTATAAATTTAAATGTGTGACAATCAAAAATATGCGAGAACACATTATTTGGGTTAGAACTAAATATAAATATTTGGAAGATAAATAAACTGAAATACGGCTAAATATAGCCTCAAAATGTCTAAATTAACATACTTGGAGAACCATTTACATCGAGATCGATTTTACTTGGTCGCTTTTATTATATTATTACCCTTTTTTCCACTAACAACTGTGTTCTTTGAAGTTTGTAAAACCCAATAATGGAGTGAAAGGAAAAGGTACAGGGAATGGTTAAGGAGTGGACATATAAGGAGAGAGAGTGAGGTAACGATGCGAGTTAATTTTTGCAAATTGTAGGGAAATACCGGGGAAGGCAAGTTATTCCACAATCGTGTTAAATGACATAAAAACCATCCCCTATGGTGATCGGTGAGCGCGTAAGCGGATTCTAAAGTATAAGTATATAGGAATTTGGCTGCGTATAGCCACCGAACTTAAGTATGTGACGGGAGCTCCTACCTTAACATGGGAATTATATTCAAGTTTCGGATGAACATAAGCTTTATAGATTGTGGTCAAGTCCGCAGGAGTGAGAAACCGTTTACACCTTTTGGGAAATCCTAGGCTTCTGGCACCAGCTTTGACATTGGCAAACCATTAGATTCCTCAGCATCAACCATTCTAAGTTTGTCAACGTTAGTATCCCGCTTGATAGACGAGAGACAGCACAGTGGGTTTTTGGCGCACTGAACTCAACTCGATTTTTCGCACTCAAATTAGTGATTGCATCAATGGCAAAGTTGAGTTTGTTAGTTAGTTAAAGTTGAGTTCGTCAGACATTCGCTGCCACTGAGAATCGACAATTTGGGGCCCCTGTCCTAGTTAGCGAATAGGCAAGATAAAGTATGCTGTCATCCGCTAAGGTATGAATCGGATTACGAGTAACAGAAATGAGATCTTTGATGTAAATCAGAGAAATGGACAAAGAGATTACAGAACCCTGGGGAACTTCAGATTAATCGAGAATAGTGTAGGAGTACAATCTTCTAATACAACCTGCGATGATCAACCACTTAAGAAACTCACAATCCACATCAACAAAATGTCATCGACACCATGAGCTACAAGCTTGTTAATGAAGGCACTATGCCACAATCTATTGAAATCTTTGAAGATATCAAGGGCAACAACTCGGCATTCACCATTATCATGAATGCTCTGGTTCCATTTTTCGAACAGATATTGACGGTAATTAAGGAGGCAGTTTCTTCCAAAATAACTAATAAGGTGGTGGTTGACAATGCTTTCCATGAATTTAGACAGCACAGACTTTAAAGCCAGTCTACAAATTTCCATCTATCCGGAAAAATGCCTGTAGAATGTGATAAGTGAAAGAGATTACGTAGTAGTTTGGCTAAGGTAGAAAAATAACTCTTTAAGACAAGGCCAAAAATCTCATCTAGCCATGATGACATTATTATTGAGGTCTTTTAGGACTCAAGCTACTGAACGGGTTCGTCAAAATATTCTGAATGCTGAAAGTTGGCAGCACGACGCGATAAATAAAACGACTAAAGGTTGGCTGAAGTGCGATTTTCAGTGATCAGTGACCGTAGTAATCAATAAAGGAAAAGAGCAGTTAAGACTAGCGGCGATTTAATCACTCTTAAGATCACAGTTAAGATTTGATTGGTTTGTTCTCTTTAGTGCTGAGTCGCAATTACTGCTCAGTGCTTAAAAGATGGTCTATATGGTTCATTGGTGATAATAAAACACGGATAATGTTACTGAGGAGCAATGTGCCAACAGTGTGTGTGTGCGCCTGTATAGGATCGAAGCAGTCAAAGCATTGAGCAGGAAAGCAGTTAGTAGTGTGTTTAGTGCTGTCTGCTTAAGGTCGAAAGATTAAAAAGTATTGAGCAACTGAGCAACTAACTATTACGCAGAGCTATCGCAGCTTTTTTTTGCTCAGTGTAATGAACAGAGTGATGACTAGGAATGGTCGCAATCACAGCCTCATCTTTAAAAAGTAGTATCGTCATAAAACGAAAAAGCTCATCGAGAATCGGGTGCTTTCATAATATTATTTACTACCTTTCGAAAAAGGCATATTTCTATGACATGTGCTCTTTTTCCTAAGCTTATCAACCAAACAAAACGGATTATCTAGCTTATACAGGGTGGCCTATTCTGCACTCGCATGTACTACCAATGTTAAACACGTATAACTCTTGTAATAATTATTTGCTTTAATTAATTTTTTTTATATATGAAATACATTTTATGGAAATTAAGTATGAAATATGACATCAGACATTGGCTCTTTTTAGCGCGTTTTCCATTACACCACGTAATGTTTCTGGTTGCAGGCTCCGTATTTCGTCTCGAATATTCTGTTTTAGCTGTCTAATAGTCTCTGGTTTATTAACATACACTTTTTCTTTGAAGTATCCCCATAAAAAAAAGTCGGGCGCAGTTAAATCTGGTGATCGAGGTGGCCAAGGGAAATCTGAATTTTTGGAAATCGAACGTTCGTCAAAAATTTCACGCAGCGGGTCCATAGTGCGCAGTCGCTCCATCTTGTTGGAACCACAAATTAGGATGCTGCTCCACCATTGGCCGCAAAAAGTTGTCGATCATTGTCGGAAATCGTTTCTGGAGTTTCATCCTCATTCTCGAAGAAATATGGGCCGATAACTTTTTCGGCCATAACATCGGACCAAACAGTGCATCTTAATGGGTGTAACTGATGCTGGTGTGTTGGATTTTCGGAGCCCCACAATCTACAGTTTTGCTTGTTGATATAACTACTTAAATGGAAATGCGCTTCATTCACCATCAAACCATTATTTAAAAAATCATTTGTGTGGGTAATTGTGTAAAACGAATAGCGTATTGTAGTCGTTGTCGGTACATCTTAAGATCCAAGTTTAAAATTCTCCGCAATGTTGTTCTGGACATCCCCAATTGGCCTGAACGACAACGAGTTGAGACAGATGGATCATTTGCAACACTCCGCCGCACAGCTTCCACGTTGTCTGGAATATTTCGATGAGCACCTCTTCCAGGACGATCGGCAACTGAACCCCGTTCATCAAAACGGTCGACCAAACTCCTAATAATAAAGGCTGTGGGAGCTGATCTTGAATTAAAATATTGGCAATATTTTCGCTGCGTCATAACAATTGATCGTTGACAACAATAGAAAAAATCAATAATTTTAACGCGTTGTTGTGTACTGTATGTATCCATTATAAATTCCCAAGAACTAAATTATGACCTGCAAAAAGAAAAAAATAATTATATTGGATAATAAAAAAAGTTATTCGTGTTTAACATTGGTTGGTCTTATTTGGCCCACCCTGTATGTAATGTCAAAGTATTGATAAACTAGAAATAGCAGACATCGTTCAGGTGGAGCAGTGTACAGGGTGATTTCACTTTAGACGATCAAACATTAGGAGATGTATG
Organism: Pocota personata; assembly: GCA_963082735.1. Classification (NCBI taxonomy): domain Eukaryota; kingdom Metazoa; phylum Arthropoda; class Insecta; order Diptera; family Syrphidae; genus Pocota; species Pocota personata. Next base: position 73,000,008 of record OY720430.1, read on the forward strand.
AGAGGAGAGGGAGAGGGCTTTATCTACCTCTGTTCATATCAGCGGGGGCCAAAAGTTTGTGTGGACTCAACTACTTATGCTAATATTTGAAAAGCCAATTGAATTTCATATCCAAAGGTATGCAACACTGAAATTTTTGTGCATCGATTGAGCATCACTGTTTTGTTGCGATCCTGATGCGCAACACAGCTGATGGTGATGCAATGCTGATAGACATTTTAAGACACTGGAGATTTTTTTTTTTTAATGAATAACGGACATTTTGCTATTAAAGATTATTATCTATTAATAACGTTCGTCTTATATTTCAGTGATAATATTTCCGCACCTCGATTTCCTGTCAGACGTAAACTCTTTTATATTTTAATTACAACCTTATTTTAAAACATGTTGACCGATTATTTGGTTTATAACAATTATATGGAAATTATATCGCAAAATGGCCGCGATGCAGATGCGTGCTGTTTCAATCATATTTTACATAACATTTTGACACATTTCGGGTGTTATTTCACCAATTTCTTGAAGAATGTTGTCCTTTAGCATCGTGCAGGAGTCAGGGGCGGTCATATCAGGGGATCGAGGGGGATAATCGATATCACCTCTGTTTAACATTATGCGGCCGGAAAAAATTGCTCGCAAAATGTCCATCGTATCGTTAGCTATATATGATGTGACGCCGTCCTGTTGGAACCACATGTGTTGTAGGCCAAATCGATCCAATTCGGGCACCAATAAGTTTTGTCACGATAGTAATCACCAGTAATTGTTGCAGCATTGGCTCTTGCAGCTTCAAACAAATGTGACCCAATGATGCCACTGGCCCAAATGAGCACCATTAACAGTAACTCTACGAGGGTGTAAAGGTCGTGTTTGAGGATTTTCAGTTCCCTAATAGTGGATATTTTGTTTATAAACAAATCCAGTTAACTTGAAATGAGCTTCGTCATTCATGATAATTTCTTCCAAAACATTGGTATAGCCAATATGGAGCTGCAAAACCTTTTCACTCCACCATCGCCCGTACATATGGTCAATTTCCATTAGTTGTTGAGTCAATTGAATTCCATAAGGGTACAAATGAAAATCTTTTTTGATTATTTTAAACTAGCCGGAGATATTTCAAATTCTTGTGCGATGCGGTCTAAAGGAGGTTCCCGGACTTTCATCAATATTGCCTCTCACTGCAGCAATAGTTTGTTAAACCAAAATAATTACAATTACAATACAAATTAAATTTCTTAGTGTTTTCACAATTGAACGATTATTTAGATAAAATGTTTTAATAACTTCAGTACGTTGTTGAGGCGTTAGACGGCAAACCCCACAAAGTAGGAGAGTTGTGATCCTTCTACTCCGGATCATAACTTCGCCGTAAGGAAAAGAAGACGTTAAGGCGTTAAATGCTCCATAATATATTGTTATCGACTGCTCTTCACGACCCTCAAATGCGCACTGCAGGCAACTATGCAATAATGACTTTGACGAAGAAGACTGAGCATCATCATTAGCTTTTTTTAGTGCTACTTTTCTGAACTGTTCGAACAGAAAATTACAGGTTTTCACGATTAATGAGAAATAACGGCGTCGTCTTAAAGTGTTCTCCGTTTTGTTCAACGACACTGTTCCGAACAGTAGCACACAATTTTCTACACCTACTCTTGTCAGAAATGTCAAATTAGCTGTTTTGCGCAGAAAATGGTTTTTCGTTTTAAAATTAGTTTGTATTGAAATAAGTTTGCCTTGAATTAAGCTTGCCTCTCGCTAGATACATCCTAAAACAAGAGAAACAACATATCAATGGTATTCATATCAATTTCAGTATTAATTAACTACAGATTTGAGTCGACGAATAAAATGCTTGCACTTTTTTCTTTACATTTTGGCAGCTAGCTCATTGAACACTGGGCCTGCCTTGCCATCTTACAATACGGATCGTTTAACCAACGCCATAGACCATATACGAGTAGTGCGCAGAACATACGCTGTGCTGGAACAAATTGACGGGGATTTTTCGAATAAAATCTTATTCAACGATGAGGCCCATTTCTAAGCAAACAAAATGGTTGCAGTGAATTCTGTACGATTTGGTCAAATGCTTACCAACTTTTTTTGACCTGATATTGAAGACATTGATGTGAGTGACATGTGGTTCCCATAGGACGGTCCTACGTGTCACACAACACAGGCAAATTTGACTCCGTTGCACGAAAAGTTCCCCGGCCGTTTAATTTCGAGATTTGGCGACATCAATTTATTTTAAATTAAAATCCAAAATGAATAACCCTTCACTTTCATAGAAAGCCCGAAAATCAAGTCGAGTGGGGCTAATTATTCATCTCTATCTAACGAGTTATTTATTTTGACATTTTATCCTTATTCAGTCCCAAAATGGATATGTAGATACAGAGGCGTGTGCATTTAGCATGAAATAGGTTAAGGCATAAGTGCGATCCATTTTTTAAGTTTTATGAATATTTGGGGAGACGTCGATATGTATGGTACTTCTATTACGAGTAAGCAAGAAACTGCCGATCTAGTTCGACAATTCCCCTTCAAAGTCTAAAAAAGAAAGGATGGCTTAGATGTAAGAAAGACTCTTAACAGATGATTATGAACAACCAAAAACCTTGAAAGAACAAGTGGCAGTATTTGCCTCAAAGTCCCACTCAAAAATTACAAACCATGCTATTCTTCAAAACTAAAAAACGGCAGCGTGCTCCTGAAAATACCAAATTTTACACTTCTCCCAATATTTTATCCCGTAACAGATGTATTACTTAACGAACATAGCCATAGCTTTGCAAAATATTATTTGGGAAAAATACAAATTGAAAAAGTGTGTTGAGGATGTCCGTCCGTGAAAGGTTGGCGGAGTAATCAACAACTACCTAAATGAGACTCTTGGCGAAATATTCTTAGAACTGTTAGGCAACTTTTCCTTTGAAATGTACGCCAAATAAAATTGTATATACATCTACTCGGGGGAATGCTGCAAAACTCCCGCCTAAATTCCCTGTGGACGGAAATGAAGGACTGCAAAGCATGGCACTATCCAAATCCTCTTTTCGGTATCCCAAGCATTCATTTCAATAAATCTAAATAAGTAACCTGCAAAATAAAAAAAAATAAGCTGATTACTCACACAGAAAAAAAGTTATTACGTTTTGTTTTTGTAGCACGATTCGTGCGCCACCCTGTACATATGGATATATAGTTTCGTTTAAAAATTGTCAGAATCTGATGGACTGGGTAAGTTATGGGGGACGAGATTTGGAAAATATATAAATCATCTTTATTGGCCGCCTTACTCAAGAATGTTTAAATAGATTTTGATGAAATTTCTCTTGTAAAAAATATTTACGTGGACAATAATATTTTACATTATGCCCCAAAAAACTTCCCAAAAACTGATATACAGTGCTTTGCAAAAGTATAACCAGGGTGCCTTTTCCAGGAAACTCTAAACGGTTACAGGACCTTTATTATTTTTTTTGTTTTATGGCATCAATTAACAAATAATTAAAGCAAAACAAAAATCCCCAATATTTTCTTTTGGGATTTCCAGCAATAAAAAACTGTTTCGTCTAGCTTGCACAAGTATAACCGCATTACATTTTTCTCAATTTTTTTTACTTTGGCTAACTGTTTTTAAAGATATTAGTATGAGATTTTATTACCCCATTTTTCAATGATACTAAAAATTCTATTGGGCGTATACAATTAGTTTTCTTAGTATGGAATCCTCCAAGGAGTTCCATGCATTCATAATTGATGCTCGGAGCTCAGCAACGTTCGCGAATTGGCGATTATGGGCATAAACTCGTACCTCGTCAGACATAAACAAGCAACTTATCAAGCTGTTGTCTTCTTCGGCCATTTTAATCATTTTTTGGCAAAATTCCAGCCGAATAGGCAAATCCAGAGGGTTTAACTTGCTTGTAATTTGGACTTTGTACGGAAACAAGTTTAAGTCATCATGAATTATCCGTTGTAATGACTGTCTGCTAACTGCAATTTGCGCCGATAAGTTTCTAGTCGAAACGCTTGGATTTGCCTGAATTGACGATGCTACAGCCGCGATTGTGGCTTCAACCCGAACATAGGGATCGGCAAACATGTTTACCAGCCTCATAATGGTCCATCTACTCGGGGGAGTGCCGCCAAACTCCCGCCTAAATTCCCTTTGGACGGAAATGAAGGACTGCAAAGCATGGTACCGCTGCACTATCCAAATCCTCTTTTCGGTATCCCAAGCATTCATTTTAATAAATCTAAATAGTAACCTGCAAAACAAAAAAAAAATAAGCCGATTACTCACACAGAAAAAAAGTTATTTCGTTTTGTTTTTGTAGCACGCTTCATGCGCCACCCTGTAGAACAAAATACTGTTGCATTAAGTTGTAGAGCATAAAAGAATTTGTATAAGAATTTTAGGTGACATGTACACACACACATTCTACAGAGTACTTACCTCAATACTCAGAAAAGTTGCAATCCATTTGGAACGGATCCAATAATAGGGTTAGGTCCTTTAACCCCTCGGGGGGCATAGGGCATCAACCACGCCTGCACGCCATCTTGTTCGTACTTCTGCAACGCGTTTCAGCTGTCTCCAACTGATTCCTATAGAGCTCGATTCCTCCTCAACTGTTCTGCGCCATGTCTAATCCACTGCCACTTTCTCCTTCGTATAGTAATGTTTATAGATTCTTGGCCACGGCTCATATCCAATAATAGCCTTTCCTAATATTTTAACCGAAACCTGTTAAAGTAGTCATGGCTACGAGTATGTGAAATTTTCGATTCAAACAAATTATGTATTCCTTGCACAGTGATTCATCTACTCTTAGGAGGTATTTTCATAGACACTATTTTTATGTTTCTTTATCAAGAGAAAAGTAACTACTATCATGTACAATTAAAATTCATTGATTATAAGATCCTGATAGTAAGGCTTGTTCAGACTGATAAATTAGGTGCCTCACAACAAAATTTGAAGAAAAAGTGGTCCTGATTTCGTAAACCTTTAAAATACATGCTTATGTACATACGTATACGCATAAATGAATTATAGAGATATTAATTGGTGTGCACCTACATATCTTGTAAAAATACGTTTTAAATTTATTAACAAATCCGAAGAAAAGGATCATACAATTGCTACCATAAATAGGTTAACAAAGTCGAATTCTTTTTAAAAACAAAAAAATTTTAATTTTACGTTAAATAATATAAATTGGATTAATGTAGCACACAAAAAAAAAAAAATAGTTCATGTTAAAGAAAATATAAAAATAAAAGTTTCTTTACTTGATGTTCATATTTAAACGTTACAAAAGTAGGTTAACATGAAGTTAATGGCTGCAGTGCCCCCCTTTTAATTGAGACATATTAGCCAATCTGGTTGACATATTGCGGGTGTACTTTTTGCATTTTCTCCCACTCTGACTGGATTAGAGATCTTAATTCCGACATATTTCAAGAAGTCTTCTCAGCAATCCTTAATTTTAAAAGGGTTCAGATGTTTTCGATGGGGGACAAGTCGGGGCTCTGCGGGGGCCATTCCAGACTGTTGATGTTGTTGTCTTGAATGTATTTCAAGACGATTTTTGTACGATGGATTGGGGCATTGTCCTGCTGCAGGATGAAATCACCTCCAATAAGCTTTTGCCCTTCAGGTATTATCAGTAGACTGCACTTGTGACTCTTCCCTCCAATATAACAATTTTGCCGACGCCGTTCGAGCATATGTATCCCCACATCTTAATTCATTTGTCTTGACCTTTAAAAGTCGGTTTAACGCATTTTTATGCGAGTACTTCCACCTTTTTTCGCCAAACGTAAGTTCGGCCATGACTATGCTTTAACCGAATCATTGATTCATTCGTCCAGAGCACTTTATCCCAAAACTCAATGGACTTTAAAGCATTGTCTGTGTAAAACTGCATTCTTTTTACCACATTTTGTTTACTTATACTATATAGGGTACTTTACGTGCAACACGTCCACTTTTATCATCTTCGTGTAATCTGCGACGAATAGTTTGGTTCGATTGAGGTGTTGGGTCCTTGTTTTGTAGGATGGCTCTTATTTTTGGCACTGAGAGCGAGGGATCAGCATTGGAAATTGATTTTATTTTCTTATCCTGCCGCTCTGATGTAATTCTGGGACGACCAGGCCTAGGAATCGGTTCTGTTCTCTTCTCATTTTTAAATGCTCTAATGACTTTGAAAATTGATGTCGGTGATTTTACAAATAATTTGGCTATATCTCGAACTGTTTTGCCCTCTTGATTAACCTTAATAATTAATTTTCTTTCCTCAGCAGTCAAGTACTTAAATTTACCCATTTTTGAGCTTTTTTTCTTGAAAAAGTTCCGAAACTGGGTTGAGAGGAGGAAATAGAATAAAATTATCTCTTGATACAATCCTCCGATTAAAAAAAAACAAAAACCTACCTAAAATAAAATTCCTTAAACTCTGTCCAATCAATCCTGATGGTAGTATAAATAATTCTAATGAATTCAAAAAAAAAAAAAAAAAACAGGGGCGCAAAAATGTTAACTTACTTCTGGCTTAACACAAACTGATCGTACTACGCTAAGGTCTCCCTCGATCGTGAAAATGCGTTTGACCTAACGGTCTCTTTTGTGTTTGAGTGAGCAATTGTGTGCTCTTCAAAATAGAAAGGATGCGTTGTAAAATTTGTTGCGCTATTAACAAAAAATACAGTTAAACCTACAAGTTTCTGCATGTTAACCTATTTATGGTAGCATGTGACTTTGTAAGGGTCAGGCCAATATAGACACATTGCTCCATGCCTGCTGATTCTCACACGGCTCGCTCGAGAACCACTTGAAATTTTAATGAAATTTGATTTGAAAGTTCATCCTGATATATGTAAATATATTCGTAGGTACGAGTACATATGGATATATAAAGGGTGGTTAAATTTTAAGGGCCGATGTTGAATGTGAACCACACCTAAACGTCAAGTTTTTTTCTGCATTTCAATTGACATTTCTCAATTTCAGACTAACTCAATTTGAACCATGGAAAGATACACAATCGAGCAACGCGTTAAAGTTATTCAAGCTTATTATGAAAATGGGCGTTCAAATCAAAATGCATATCGTGCATTTCGTGATTCTTTCGGTCAATTTAATCGTCCAAATGTGCGTACAATCGGAAAAATCGTGCAAAAATTTGTGCAAACCGGGTCTGTAGGAGATGTGAAAACACCAGTGCATGCTCGTATAGCTCGTACTGCAGAAAATATTGCTGCTGTTCGCGATAGTGTGGCTGAAGAGCCGTCCACCTCAACTCGTCGTCGTGCCCAACAATTGCACCTCTCACGCTCGTCGTTGATGAACATTATGCATAAAGACTTGCATTTACGCGCTTACAAGGTGCAATTGACTCAAGAACTAAAGCCTCTTGACCATTTCAAGCGTCGTCAATGGTCACAATGGTGGCAAGAAATGGCAACAGTGGATGATCAATTTTCGAAGAAAATCATCTTCAGTGATAAGGCACATTTTCACCTCAGTGGATTCGTCAATAAGCAGAATTACCGCATTTGGGCGAAAGATAATCCAAGAGTGATTGTCGAAAAACCAATGCACCCACAAAGAGTGACTGTTTGGTGCGGTTTATGGGCTGGCGGCATCATCGGGCCGTATTTTTTTCCAAAATGAGGACGGTCAGGCAGTTCCTGTGAATGGTGTTCACTATCGTGAGATGATAACGAACTTTTTATGGCCCGAATTGGAAGATATGGATGTGAACGATATATGGTTTCAACAGGATGGTGCCACTTGCCACACAGCTAACGAAACAATGGCTCTTTTGCGCGACAAATTCAATGGCCGTGTTATCTCACGTGGTGGCGATGTCAATTGGCCGCCAAGATCATGAGATTTGACACCGTCGAACTTCTTTCTTTGGGGTTATTTGAAAGAAAATGTGTACGTCGATAAGCCAGCAACAATTCAAGAGCTAAAGGATGAGATAATTCGGCACATTAACGGCATAGAACTTCAATTATGCCTCAGCGTCATCGAAAATTTGGACCATCGGATGGAGGTGTGCCGCCGAGGTCGCGGCGGCCATTTGGCCGATATTTTGTTCCATACATAATTGAACCATACCAATATTATCATAATAAAAATAAATGACTGTAATTTCCTAAATAATTTGTGTTTTATTCAAAATCAACATCGGCCCTTAAAACTTAACCACCCTTTAGTTTCGTTTAAAAATTGTCAGAATCTGATGGACTGGATAAGTTGTGTGTGTGTGTGTGTGTGTTGGGGGGGAGGTGGCAAATACTAGTATATGAGAAGGTTTACTCGTAAATAGATTTTGATGGAATTGGGCTTGTAACAAATATTTACGTGTAACAATATTTTACATTATGCCCCCAAATTGATGTATGTATTATATTTTTGGGTCATTATATACTTAAATTTCTACAAAATGTTAGCTCTAGGTTCAAAGGTTACAGGCGTGTGATATCCTGATGGACAGACCCCGTATTGAAATACTTTCCTTTTTATACCATTCTAGTACTGAACACTAAAAACGACTAACACAGCAGCATTTGGGTGAAACTAAATTATTCAAGATGGCTAATAATGCATCTTATGGTGCAGTGTGCAAATCGAACGTGTGCGAAAATTTAAAACATTTATAAATGTGATATGAATGATAAGAATAATCGGGTGTTTCGTATATTAGCAGCAGGTATTTAACTGCTGTAAGTTATTACGGTTATTGTAGAAAACAAGCGGTAGCACTTTAAATTTTATAAACGAAGGACAGTGATGCACCCCGGCGTTATTTATGCATGAATACAAATTTGTATCACAAAGTGGTGGGCTATTTTTTTGGCTACAAGCGTATGATGAAGGAACTTTAGGTTTCTTACATCATATCTCACAAATATCTGTTGCAAATAGCTCTGACAGTTTAAAATGAGAATTTAGTTTGACTGAATCCACGGAGAATAGATCCTAATATAAAACTTGACGCAAAGATGAATGCAACTTATAAAACAAATTCTTTTGAGGTATGTTCTGGATATAAGCTTTAATACCGGACCATACGAGCGATTTCTTTGCATCACAGCGAAAGCGCGGATAACATGAATCAATCGCACAAATTGTGCTTAAGATTTTAAAATGCCAGTCACATTTCCCATGCGGCAACTGGTTTGTTATGTGCATCTTTCATGATATTGTATCAGCCACACGAGTTGATTCGTCAGTTGTACGGCGAGTAGCAAAGTAGTGTGTCGCAAAATAGTCATTTAAATATTACGCCCGGCGTCGAAAGAGTCTTTGACGATCCGAAATTTCTTCAAACACAATTCTACATTTTTTTTAAAAAAGTACAAATCTTTCGTTATCCTACAACATTTATAGTTCTATCATTATATTCGAAAAAATAACCGAATTAGGTTGAAATTAAAAATATACTGAATTTTGGTATACAAAGGGTGGCCGTGGTGTAGTGGTGACATCATCGCTTGTCACGCTGTAGGTTCACGGTTCGAATACTGATGTCAAGAATCATCTATTTATTTCGCATGAGATAAATAAAAAAGTCGATCAATTGCGAAAGCTAAATAACACTGGCAGTAGAGTGGTCATATGGCTGGAAATGCAACTTGATCGTGATGATGATATCAGGAGGATGGAAAAAAATACTGTGAATCATGAGTAACGACAAAAGCGAAACCAACAAGCTCCTCAGTTATCTGGACGCTACTCTTGGAGTTTACAGAAATTTAATACCATCTAAGTTTCAAACCACTACACTAAAATCTTTCTTTCTGTCTCTCTCTCCTTCACAAACGCTCGTGTTCTGTAATAGTATAAGAGTATTCATATCCTCATTGGCGCCCGCAAATTATAAAAAAAAAACTTACGCCTTAAATTAAATAAAATGTCAAAAGTCCCCAGTGTTACCATACTCCTATAAGTTTTTCTAGCTGTTAAAAGGTGTTAAATATGGATTTCTTTTATGAAATAATTTTATAACAAAATTATTTACGAAGAGAAATAACAATAATAATAATATTTTGGCGCTAACAGCCCAATGCTGAGCCTGGCCTAGCTACTCGCAACTACTCATGCTGTACGCCTCACGAATGGTTAGGGCCTACAGTTTTATGCAGTTTCCGAAGTGCAATTTTTTCGCTTGAGAGAAGCTTCTCATGACAGTTTTACTCTCGGATTTTTGTCAGACTTTGTTTTTTGTGTTTTCCTTGAACATCTCGCTTAGTGATCGCGAACTTAACCACGGCGCCCACTGGAAGAGAAATTAGTATCAACAAAACAAAGAAAAAGTCTTAATAATTTGTTTGGTCCAAGCAACCAGGCACGTTAGTGACACAAGCACGAGTGGAATGTAAAAGGAAGCGAAAATGGTCTTGCATAATATGTATATGGACAGCTCTTAATTCGTCGTTTTACCTTTGCAGTGCTAGAAACGTTCAATCAATATTTGAGCAATGCATAGTTCGTAGTGTTTTGTGCTAGAGCTGAAAATCGGTAAAGCAAGTGAGTAAAAATTCTCTTCTGACTCTCATCCCTGAAAATACGACAATATGTACTCGGGTCGATTCTAAGCTAATCCGCGTTATTTTTAACTAATCAATGATGCATACTCATCGCCACAATTGAGGCTTTTTCTATACTAACCTTGTTCAGAAATTCGTTTGTGTTAGCCTTGTTATAGGTCCTTAGTTATACCGCAGCAAGTTATTTCACTTCACAAAGTTGACCATTGCTAGGTATTGCGCAAATAATTGTCCCCTTAATAGCTCCCCACCTTTTACTGTGAAGAGTTGATCCTGCTTAATTCGACAGCTCCCTTGCCTCTATGCCACTGTAATCTGTGACACACAGGAAAATGATCTTAAACTGATCACCTACGCCTTTTATAGCGACCTGACTATCAATGAATAAAGCAAACTTTCTCTATGGCGTTGGGTAGTAGTTGAGTGTCCCACAAGACCCGCGGATTACTAGAATGCCAACCAGATATGTCGTATACAGGGTGTTTCTTATATTCCAGGACGATGTTTTTTTTTTGACTAACTATAAAATGAAACACGATTTTTTAATTCTTTTTTTATTAACAATCCTGTATGGAATATTATATAGACCAAATGACCGCCTCTAGCCGCAGTGCTCTTTAAACCATATTTTGCATATCATTTTGGAACATTTCGGGAATCATTTCGTCAATTTTTTGAATAATGTTGTCCTTTAGCATCGGGGTTGTGGTTGTTTTTTGCCGTAGATCTTTCCCTTCAAGTATCCCTAAAGAAAAAGTCGGGAGAGGTCAAATCAGGGGATCAAGGGGGCCAATCAATATCACCCATGTTTGACATTAGGCGGCTGGGAAAAATGTCGAACGGAGGTACGCGTACGTATGCTAAGAACTCTAATAGGTAAAATATTTTACTAACTTCAACACGTTGTTGAGGCGTTAGATGCTCCATAATATATTGTTATCGATTGCTCTTCACGGCCGACTGTCAAATGCGAACTGATATATGCAAACCGTACCAAAATGGCGATCAAACAACATTGACCTAGAACATAAATAACACCCTGTATATGATTAACTTATAAATAAATAAGAATATTGCTTAAATATTTTGAATTTTAGGAGATGTTATGTTTATCGTTAGAAGTATGCAAGTTATGCCATTGGGCGTATTCAAACTAGGTCAATGATACGTATTTAGTCGTGTCGATCCCATGTTTCGTCTTTGAACCATCATTGACAACATTGATGATTGAACATTATTTGTTGCACACCCTTCTTGCATTCCACTCTGGTGGCGAAATTCACTGCGAAAACTTTCATGAAGTTGAGTCTAGGTATGTGGTAGTCAGTTAGAGAATTTTCATTGTAATGAGAAGGGAACGTAGCTGTGACTGTACGACTTGCAATTTTACATATTTTCACATCCACCTCGACTTGAGCACAATAATAATAAATTTACACATGCTGACAAGACTGTAAAGCGCCTGAGATGCCTTTACCTGTCGCTATTTTAACCCTTCATCAACTTTGTAAACTTTATTCAGCGCACTCCACCAGACTTATATAAGAACTGGACGTACTACGGCTCTGTACATTCGTATTTGGTTCCATTTTAGCCAAATGTTACATTGCAGCATATGATTACTTTCTTAACCTATTGTTATATGTTAGTTTCCAGTTAAACTTCGATACCTGGACGATTACGAGAGTAGTTGTTCATTTAATAACGGAAAGATGGAGACAGTTTTTTTTTAGTTTTGTCAGTGAAGAACATACGAGTAAGTTCCATTTTGTCTATATTAACACCAAGTTCCCAAATTGCGGCTCAGGAATTTATTTAAGTACTTGGCATATTATCGGCTGTGGATTTGTCTATCTTCCCTCCGTTCTTTTAGAAGCTAGAAGTGAGTTTTGATTTTTTTTTTTTACTGAAATGTTTTTATTATCTAAAACATCTAAGATAAAATCGAGCTTATTCATGGGGTCTGATTGAATTAAAAGCTAAACATTTAATTACATTTTGACGCTGGTAAATATATGATAGTTTACTTCGCTTTTACAATAAGTTTTCAATCAGTTATATTTTAGGGTCTTAACTGAATTTGATGTGATCTTAGTTTAATTTATAATTACCAACTATTTTTCACTACAAACTTCGAGGAGTGTCCTGACTCCCTGGACCCCTTCCCTGGCTACGTGCGCGGAAGCATCTGTTTTCATATAATACTTCTTAATATGTTCTTCTCCTCACTACAATAGATGTTTCGATGCCCATTTTTATTTTGTAATGTTTCGTAACAAAATGGTCTTGTCTGTCCGTCGGTCTGTGTGTTCGTATGTCTGTCACACGCTTGTAACTTTTTAAACCATCTGACCTAGAAAACTGAATTTTGAGTGCACTACTGTACTTCTAAGGAGTTTAAAAATATAATATTTTATTTTGATAAAACAATGACATAGGGATTTTATAAATTTCGCACCATTATATCCCACTCACACTTAATCTGGCATTTTTAAATGAAATGACCTACATTCAGGTCCTACATATGTACCAACTAAATTCTATTAAAATATTTTTGGTGGTTTTCAAAAGAGCCATGGATAGACATGGAAAAACAAGTGTTTGTTTTACCTGACCCTTCAAATAAGACTATGGCTTTCTCTTTTTCCGAGGATTAACGAGAAAGTAAAATTAGGATGCTGTTAAGGTAATGATGCGGAATAGTAACCGCGCGAATGTCGACTCGAATTTGACCAATTTTTTAAATATATTTGTCCTTTTTTTTGACTTGATAAATGTATGTTTCAAAAATGCACCAACTACGAGTAAAACTGTTCAAAAATATTTTTTTGTTATCAACATATTGACAAAGATATTACTGGTTCTGTTCAGAAATACCTGTTTTCATTTTGGAGGTTAAAATGTTATTGAATAACATAAGTTTAGCTTTCTTAGAATTTACACATTCCGACATAGTTGAAATATGCCCTTTTGAACAAATACTTCTCAATTATTGGATACAGAAATAATCGCAGCTTAAACCTAAGATCAAAACTTTCAAGACAATTTCGAACTTCCACTTATTTTACCCTTCTCATGCAAAATGAGAGGAACTCCTTCGTTTTGTTCCCTTGTGAGCATGGACTGTGAGAACAGCTTCAAGGGGAAAGTCTTCTAAAGAAATCACTGGCCCGACCGCGCGTGCTTATGGTAGTTTGAGATTTTTACTCACTAAAAAAACACCACTCTCCAAGATTAGACTCACCTCTCTCTAAGATTAGACTCGTGATTTTTGGAAAAGATGTTCGTATGTAATTAAAAAGAATGTAGCACTTCAGGCAGGTTAAATTCCAATGAAAGTTCATGTGGTTTACACGACCGGCATGTAATATGATGCGAGGTCAAAGAGTTTTGTCCTTTGCAGATGACGAATTGAATTATTCGCGTCAAGTAGTTGAATGACGGTACGGTTACAATGGCCGTGAACACGATCTTTGTGTTTACGAGCAAATTTTGTTATCTCTTTGACGACGCTGGGAATTCTCAGGTTCCGATGAATATCTTCGTTACGTACGTAACACGGTGCGCTAACGATCGTTCTAAGAACTTTATTTTCAAAAGTTTGTAGGATGTTTCTATTGCTTTTCGTGGTACAATCCCATAGTTGTAGACCATACGTCCACACTGGCTTTAGCGCCAGTACATTTGCCTATATTTGTTTTCGAGCTCGTCGCATTTCTTTTTTACGTGCGATTTCCATTTAAGCTTAACATCTAGAGTCATTCCTAGATATTTTGCTTCGGTAATCCGTCCACTTTTTTGTAGGTAAAGTTGACGTGAGTAGATTAGCTTTCGTTCAGCACAATACGCCAATAATTCGTCCAAGCGTGGACTTTATTAATAGCATGTTGCAGCTTTTCATTTGCTGCTTCAGTTGTATCGCCCGTTGTCAATATTGCAGTATCGTCCGCAAACGTAGCGACGACGCTTCTTTCCTGCGGGATATCACGCATGTAGAGTACATACGTATATAGAAGCGGACCAAGGACACTTCCTTGTGGGACTCCGGCCGCAAACTCCTTGAAGTCAGAGTAATCATTTCCGTGCTTAACACGAAAAAGTCTTTCGGTGAGGTACGATCGTAAGATTAGAAAGAGTTGCCGTGGCAGTAGTAGTTGCAATTTATACTCCAAGCCTTCGTGTCAAACCTTATCGAAAGCTTATGAGACGTCAAGAAATACACCACAACAAATCTTTTTTTCTTCGAGAGTTTCTCTATCACGTCAGTTATTTTGTGAACTTGGTCGATTGTAGAATGTTTGATTCTAAATCCCAACTGATGGTCAAGAATGAGACGTCTTTCGTCGATTACGAGTTGTAGTTGTTTAGAAAGCAGTTTTTCAAATATTTTAGAGGTAACCGGCAATATGGAAATAGGCCGATATGATTTCGGGACCATTATAATCTCGGCGACTTTCCACTGTCTCGGAACGTAGAGCAATCTGAACGAAGCGTTAATCAAATATAGCAGTTTGATAAGAGCTTTATTCGGTAATTCCTTGACCACCTGCGCCGTTATCAAATCGTAACCCGGTGCTTTTTTCGTCTTTAGATTTTTAATCACTTCCCTCAGTTCAATCAATGCAAGTTGTCAGTTCTGCATTTTCTTTGTCGCTCTTAGCCCAAGTTCTATCGTTTTACGAATTGCATTTGAGGTTTCCGGATGCATTTTAGTGTTTTCCAAAGTGAATAATTTAATTCTCTTTCAGAGAAGAGATTTTCAAGATAGGTCGCTATCTTGTTGCTTTTAAATTCCCGATTACTGTCTTTAAGGCGATTGCATAATCGGTTAAGGACATTTTTACGCTTCGGTTTACGAGTGATTTGCCATTTCTTTCATGCTTTTCTTTTCTCCCTCACCAGTTCTATGATTTTTCTGGGATACTTTTCGTTACGTTTAATCTAATAGCTTCTAGAAGGAGTGTTACTCCATGCCGCTCTTTGGATCGATCTTAATGAAAATGCCTTTTTTTTGGATTGCGCCAGGGATGTGAAATTTTTATAGATACTAATAACCCGAGTGCTACTAGCATGCACGATTTGCAAACCTGAGTAATCGATGCCAGGAATACGCCAACGTACTAAACACACACCCTAGACACTTCAACTTCAACCACTCGCCCCGCGGGACTGCCGTTAAATATTACTTCGCGGTGCTGGTTAGCAGTTTATGCTATGCTTCTTGTATCAGCTTCTTCCGCTGCTTCAGTTGCTTTTCTTAGCTTTTCTATTCTCCGCAGCTCTTTTTGTAGGGTTGTTACGAAGGAACATATTGCCATCCAATTCTCTTCCGACCGTAACATATGGTCGAGGAGTAAGACACTGCATGCTCCTTATCTTCATCTTCACCTGGGCATTCCGGGGAGGATGGTGAGTTGTCGTGTCCAAATCGGTTTAGATATTTGCGGTAGCCACCGTGGCCAGATATGAACTGCGTTAGATGGTAGTTGCAGTCTCCAGGCTTTCGACTTATCCAGTCTTGGATTGTCGGTATAAGTTTGTATGTCCATCTGCCTTTTGTTGTATTAGCCCAACGAGCTTGCCACTTGTTGTATTAGCCCAACGAGCTTGCCCTTTCTTCAGTGTTGATCACCTTGATACTGGCGTCGTGATGACTCAATGCTTTGCTGTTATATATCCTCAGCACTTCATCTGCGAGAATATCGATGGGGACCATTCCAGCTATGACAAATGCAGCTTCGTCAGAGATGGTTCGATAGCCGCTGATTGTCCGCAGCGCACAGAGTCTGTATGATGACGATAGTCGCCTTTTGGTCTCCTTCATCCTCAGTGCCTCCGTCCAGACTGGGGCGGCATATAACAGAACTGAGGTGATAACTCTAGAGAGTAGAATCCTTCTAGCGTATCCAGGTCCACCGATGTTCGGTATGATACGCGAGAGAGTTCCCCGCATTTGCGATGCTTTTTTGGTAACAAAATCAACATGCATTTTAAACCGTAGCCTGTTGTCCATCATTTTTAACTGCCTCTTTCGACCAACCTGAAAGTTGGCAAATTCGACGGTTTTCCGGCGGGTTATAAGAATAGCTTCTATTTTATGGTCAGCTAGTTCTAGTCCGGCGGATATTAGCCAATCTTTTATCCAGGCAATTGCTTCATTTGTAGCTGATTCTACTGCACGGATCTGTTTAGCTACTGTCACGACTGCAATGTCATGGCGAATCTAATTATCGTTACTCCCCCAGGTAGCGCTAATCGTAGGACTCCGTCGTACATGATGTTCCACAATCGTGGCCCTAAAACCGATCCCTGTGGAACTCCCGCAGTTACGTTGTAGTATTTTACCCCTTCATCGGTATTGTACCCCAGCTTCCTGTTGTTGAAGTAGTTCGTCACTATCCGTAGCAGGTAATATGGCGTATCCATCCCGGCAAGTGACCTTCTAATAAACGACCAGTTCGCAGATTTAAATGCGTTTTTAACGTCCAGCGTTACTACTGCGCAATACTCCTTTGTGCCGTAGAGCCATCTTTCTCCTTCTATGGCATCTTTGGCGATATCAACTACAACTCTTCTGAAGCCAAATTGGTGATCTGATAGGGCTCCTTTCTCTTCTGCTACTGCGAGTAATCATTATAGATTATCTTCTCGAGGATCTTTCCCATGGTGTCTAATAGGCATATTGGGCGATAGGATAATGGTTCTCCTGGGGGCTTCTTTCCTTTTGGCAGTAGGACTAAATGCCGCGTTTTCCATTTTTCGGGAAAGGTTCCTTCCCTTAATGAAAATGTCTAAATGCATTGTTACGACTTTCAACTTGACTAATCTGAATATTGTTTTAACTCAAACCATTAACTCGAAGCCGGACTTGCGATTTTGCAATAGAAAAAAATTGATTATTTACACAATAACAAGCTCCAACATGATGTACAATGTACAATTTATATTTTCCAAGCGATTACTAAGGCTACTCAGTCAATTTAATCTAAGCTTCGCACATAATCTGATCAAATATTGGAACTAGAGAAGACGGCCTGCATTTTATTGGAACCTGCCCTATACTGAGCTCAATTAGAAGTTACAACTTAGGAAAAAACACTCTCTCTTCGGATAAAGTCATTCGCTTTTTAAATGGAGAAAACTGAGCCGTTCTGTAAATTTTTTTGAAATCTGCTCCAACATACTGGCAAAAAATTATAAACGAAGCTTTTTAATATAATTTGTCAATCACTTTAAATGAAATAATAATTATTGAAACTTTCTCTTTCGGCTGACGGCAGAAGCCAATACTTATTGTAATTTTTGTAACAATTTTGAATTTGAATTTTTCTTTTGAATTAATAAAAATTACTACTACAACATTTTATAAATCCGATATATCTGAGCTGAAAAGAAATCCAAATTTATTACAAGTTAAGCTCTGCCCTATTAAAAAAAAAAAACAATAAAAGAAATCGCATAATGAAACATATGAAATTAAGTGAACACTTGGTATTGCATAAAACATATATTAAAGTAATTCGCGGGGCGGTTTAGCTTTGCCGAATACATTTCTGGACCTATTAGTTCACACAATAAAGTGTAGTTGTTCTATTTTCATATCTTCGTGGACCAACATTTTCTTAATCCCAAAGCTTAATTTCTAAATAATTTTTTAAAAGTATTTTTATATTTCGTAGTTTATATAATAAATAAATACATAGCTCATTTGAATATTATTTGCGGTCTAAGATAAATTTGATTTTTATCAGCATAAGCTATATTGAGAGATATTAAGGAATCAGCAAACTTGGAACCCTACATACATGCAAAACAGATCTAAAAACATACAAGTAGTAAAATAATCATAGACAAGAAAAAAAAACAATAAATATGTATACAAAGCAAAAAGCAGGACAAAATAATGTACTCATAAGAGCATGATGTAAAATCAACAAAATTTTTGTAATTGAAAAAGTAATAACATTAACATTTTGAATAAGGAAAATACTCGTATATACAAAAATAACATTACAATGACGTAAAACACTAGAGTGCAATTTAATAAAAAAAAAATAATAAAACTGCAACAAAATATTTCAATTCAATATAAACAATTTCAAGAAAAGAAAACCACATAAAAATAAAAAAAATAAAAAAACTTTATATTTCTATAATGGAATAATAGCATTAAGAAATGAAAATCATATACAAAGCAAAAAAAAAAAAAAAAATAAGAAATGCATTAATTGTAAAATAGATTTTTAGAACATAAATAATGTTTATATTAAATAAATCAAAAACTATAATGAAAAGTTATGTTATTTATGCCATTACAAAGCATAATTATTATTATTGTTACGCAAAGTCATACATTGTATGCTTTGATGTAATTGGAAATCATTTATAATTATTGATTTATTGTATTATGGAAAATGAAAAACAGAAAATATATAAGTAATATATAATTTATTAGACAAAAAAAATTGTTTACTATAATACTTCCTACATGCTGCGATGAAGTCTGGCTACGATGTAAACGAGCAGAACACGGAAAGGGTTGAATAGAAAGGAGAGGAAACATACTGAGACGGCAAAAAATTACTTTTTATTTGTCTATTTATTTATTTATTTGAGCTTAACACAAGCAAAAACTTAAAGCTAAACTTAAAACTAAAAATAACTAAACTAGAACTGGACTTATGAGGAAGTATTTATGGAATAAAGGGCGTTTCTCAGGGAGGCTCTGCTACGAGTGTTGTGAAAGTCAAAAACGGTTTGCATATGATTAGCTCTGCAGAGCATTCTAGACATTGGTTGATGAGGGTGAGGACCTGTGGTCTATTTCACCAAATTACAAGTACAATTACAAATTTGTATTTGTTGATTACATTTACAAATTTGTTTACCTATTTTCTGTTTCACAAACTACAAACCTAATTCCAACAAATTTGTTAAAAAGAGAAACAAAATTAAGGGAAATTGTATTTGTTATTTACAAATGCAAAAAAAAACCGTTTCACCATTTATTTTGTAAAGTTGTAAAGAACAACTGTTTTTCACAAATTTGTAAGCTCTCTAACTGATAACATCAAGGACAAAAATGAATAAACAGAACAACATTTTTATCGCCTGTTTAATTCGTGATAAGAAAAATGTTTTATTCGGCAAATTTCCAAGCCAATGTAAAGCTGTTAGAAATAGCTGTGTCGGTGTTAGTGAAAAGTTTTTTTCAGACTTATTTGCAATCCTAGGTCTAATTTGTCTTATGATTTCCTCTGCCTCAACACGTTTTAACCGAAACTTTTCTTTGAAAACAAAAGCATCTGAAATTTCATAGTTAATTCGCGGACAATATATTTTTCTTGGTCTATTAAGCAGAAAATCTTCACTTATATCACTATCGGTGCTACTATGCCTTCGCCGTGAGGACATTTTTAGGTTTGAAATGCGATTTCTTTCGAAAAATACAAATTCTCATTAAATCGACACACGATCTTTCTATTGTAAGAAATTTTCAGCAACTGAATAAATTTGTAGAATTTCTTGATTTCGTGAAACACAAACTTACAGAAAAATATGAATTTTTAAAAAATTTGTATTTGTTAGCAACAAAGAAAATTAACTTTTGGTGAAACGGAAATAATGAAATTTCTACAAATTTCCCTTTGTAAACTAAATACAACTACAATTTTGTAGCACAGAATAAATCGATTTTTCTACAAATTTGTTGAAAAAGTGCTTATAAATTACAATTTGTAAGTTGGTGAAATAGGCCACTGAGGTTACGTGGGTTGGTGTTGAAAGAAATCATATGCATCAGCGCGGGGGAATCAATGTTACCGGCTAATAACTGATGGATAAACAAGATGTCAGCAACTTCGCGACGTTTATACGCTGGACAGCTTCGACTCGCAAGATATGAATTCAGCATATTCAAGGAGGGGTCTGACGAATGTGATGTATAAGGATTTTGTAACGTAAGGGTTTGAGAATTCCTTAGACCGTCGTTTAATGAAACCGAGCACAGAGTTTGCTCTGTTGATAATGTTATCAATATGAGAACGGAAGTTGAGTTCCCTATTACAGATAACACCCAAATTGAGTAGTGAAGAGACAGAGTATAGGCTCTCCGCTAATGCAATAGACTCTGGGTAATGGTCGGATACGCTTACGAGAATATGTAATAGCTCGGCACTTGCTGACGTTGAGCTCTAAAAAATGTCTATGGCACCAGACTGAGAATCTATTCAAATCATCTTGCAGTGAAAGAGAATCTGCACGAGACGATATGGTTCTGAAGATATTCATAGAAAGGTGGAAGTCATTGATGATACAATCGACATCGTTAATTGTCAAAATGAAGATCATTGGACCAAGATGGCTGCCTTGAGGGACTCTCGATGTGGCTTTAATAGGATCAGAAATTGAAGATCTGAAGAGGCCGTTATATTGGCGGCGTTTTTCTAAGTAAGATTTGAACCATGAGATAAACCCCGATTGAAAACCAAGAGCTTTAAGTTTGAGGAGAATAATTGCATGCGAAATTTTGTCGAAGGCTTTGCTAAAGTCGGTGGCAACTACATCGACTATTACCATCTTCCAAAATGCACAGAGTGCTAGATACAAACTCGGTAAGGTTGGTGGTTGTTGATCCGCTGGTTCGGTGGAAGGATAGTCTTACAGTGGAAAAACATTGTGTCATAAACAATGCTTTCAAAGGGCTTAGGTATGCAGGATTGTTTGGCGATGGGCCGGTAGTTGGATATTTCACTTTTACAACCTATTTTATGAGTTGGGATTATGTATGATTTTTTTCAGATTTCAGGGAAAACTCCCTGCGAAATAGATAGTTGGAATAGGGTAGTAAGGGGTTGGACTAAGTAGTTCACGCATTTTTTCAGAACTATAACGGGCAGGCTATCAGGGCCGGGGGAGTATTCGCCCTTTAGTTTATTGATTTTATCTACTAACGACGCCGAGGTTATATCAATTGTGACTAAGGAGGTTTGGGGACAGTTGTCTAAGTAGCGGAAGTAGTTATGATCAGGTTGAATGACGTGATCCGTAAACGATTGGCCGAAAAAATTAGCGAACAGGTTTGCGATTGTTTTAGAGTCTGCCGAGGATTTATTAGCAAATTTTAAAGTGGATGGATGGTTATCCGATTTTCGTTTGGCATTAATAAAGTGGTAGAAACGTTTGGGGTCATTCATTAGCATGGATTGCATTCTGTCAAGATATTCGATGTAAAGATATTGACAGAATTCAGAGAATTGGGAGTGGATGTATTGGTAATGAGAAAAATCGGAGTCAGATCGGGATTTGAGGAATGCTTGCCATATTTTGTTTCTTTTGTTACGAATTGAGCGTAGCTCTTTATTATACCATGGCGGAGCTGACGTAAAGTTCTTCTGAGACACAAAAGGGACTGATTAAATGAGGCAGGTGAAAATTTGGTCGTAAAAATACGCTGGAGCATTATCGATGCTGTCAACCTAGATAGGACTAAAGTTAATCTTACTGAGAAGATTATTAAGTTTAGCGAAATCTGCCTTACGAAAATTAAAGGTATATGATTTCTCAAAGTAAGGAATTGTACTTAAGTTATCGTATGAAAACGTTAGGAATAGAGGTGGGTGGAAGCGATCTAATGTGGAGAGAAGATGGTTGCTGGAAGTTACTATGCAATTGGCGGCATCGGTTGAGAAGATTAGGTCTAGTTGTCTACCTAAGTTGTTCGTAATACCACTAATTTAGAAAAGGCCTGAATCAGAGAGACAGTCAGTGAAAAGGACTTCCTTTTCAGAGGTAGGGTTTGCAGCAACAAAATGGGACTCGTCTTCAGACTGGGCCCATTGTAGATGGAGAAGGTTAAAGTCTCTCAGAATCATGACGTCGTCATAGGGGTCTACAATGTCGCATAGGGAATCGATCGCATCTACGGAAAGCTGATAACCCTAGATTGGATGAGAAGGGCGAATGTAGCAACATAGTATGTAGAGGTTACGTCTTGGGAAGGTGATTTTGATGCAAATATATCCAAAGTCAGCTGTAGGTGAGGATTTAAAAAAAGTTGAGTCAAAGCTGTTATGTATCGCCAGAAGAACTCCACGACCTAAGGAATCGTCATCTTTCGATTGACCATCATCTCGGAAAATAAAAAAATCAGAGGTAAAAAGCTCATTATTCATGAAATTAGAAGAAGAGAAAGCAAAAATATCGTAGAGGAGGTTTTGAGAGTTAAGAAATACGGAGGAGATTTAAGTTCGCAGACCTCTCACGTTCTGGTAATAAATAGACAAGCATTCAGGGGAGGTAACAGTAACGTTAGAGGGTTTTGGGACGAGATGGTAACTGTTTAGGGGCGAAAGTAATTATTATGATCGGCGCGAGTTCTTTGTAGGCGGGACCTATGTTTGGAGCCGATGTAAGATGCGAAAGACGAGAGATCGTTTGTTACATTGAGAGGTGGTATATTGAGATTCTCATGGAACTGAACAAATATATTCATCAAAGCATTCTTACCAGTAGGGAGACCCTCTTGAGAGATGGAGACCTCAATATTAGTATTAGTTCTTCCATCAATACAGGTGGATGGATATTAGTACTTACTTATTAAAGATTTTTCAATAAGGACATAACAATTTTGTATTTAAGTAAAATACAGAATAATTGAGATATCGGGCTGAAATTTATTCCAGGTGTAGCACATACGTTAGATCTAAGTAAAGAATTCGATCCCGTTCATATGACTAAACGGGCAAATGGTATAATTCACCTTGTACACTTCCTGGAAAGTCGCTCCTATAGCCTCTACCTTCTCCTGCGGATCTTCGATCACAAAGAAGTTGTCATCCTCTACTGCATTATCTGGATCTATACCTGCTGTTATTAGTATTTGTCCATTGTTCGTCGTTCGGGGGATCTTAAGACACGGAAGGTCGTTTTGATTGTTCCTCCGAAATATTTTATTTATCTGCGGGAACATACTCGGATTGTTGGACTTTACAGCCCGAATTTTGTTGTTCCAATGCAGATTTACAGAAAGTCTGTAATTTTCTCTAATTAATTTCTGGAGGTTTTTAATCAACGACTTCAGCGTCCTAACCTCCGAGTTTTGTCTGTCAGTAAACTGTCTGTACAAGGTTTTTAGTCTCGACAGCAGTCTACTTTTGTTTCGCTAACCATAAGCACATCAGGGGTTTGGTCTTCTAACAACTTAAACAATACGGCTCTTCGCTCGATCCTAATCAGTGAATTGACATTCACCGCAAGGACCTTCAAGGATTGCTCCTCCATGTTCGTACCCATTACGACTGGAGGTGCGTTAGGCCCGGCAGAAGTGCGTAGATCTGGTCCACCCGCTTCGCCTGCTCCTGTACCTGACGTTGAAGCTGCTCCATCTGCCCTTTGATAGACAGCAAGATGGCGAGCAAGTCAGATTGAGCCTCCGGTGCTCTAGGCGCTGGGGCCTGAGAAGCAACCTTCGGTCTTTTCTGTTCCGCGTTTCCCCGACCTGCCGCCATTTGGGCGTAGGTCACTTGGGGAGTCACGGATGGTGTTTGAATTGGAACAGGTGGACGTTTCACTACAACCTTCTCCTGCCGAACCAGATTTACTTTCTTAATAT
Source organism: Pocota personata (assembly GCA_963082735.1). Taxonomy (NCBI): domain Eukaryota; kingdom Metazoa; phylum Arthropoda; class Insecta; order Diptera; family Syrphidae; genus Pocota; species Pocota personata. The sequence continues at coordinate 73,024,207 of OY720430.1, forward strand.
ACTGGAACTTAGGACAACCCCGATAGTTTGCGGTGTGTCCCGAGTTCCTGCATAAAGCACACGAGAGCTGGCTCTTATCTGCAACTCCATCCTTACCCAGAGTGCATTCCTCTGCTTTGTGGTTCTTTCCACACTTAACACATCGAGGCTGCATTTCGCAGTTCGACGCGGCGTGACCGAACCTTTGGCAGCGAACACATTGTAAAATGTTTTCGCTCCTTTTTAATTTTTCCCAGGCGACAACCTGGTAGTCTAGGACTTTAATACTCCTTAGACCATCCAACTTGCTATTGGGTGAAAGTTGAACCAGGAAGAACGGCAGTTTCCGCTTCTCCCTTTTTGCCTTAGCTGTGGTGAATGGCTTGACCCCTACAAATTCGAGCTCGTTGCACTCTTTCTCTTTAAGCAGCGCAAGGAGCGTCTCCGGATCAGTAGACGGATCTATCCCCCTCAGCAGCATTGTTTGCCGCTTTTCCCCCTTCGGGGTGAAGGAGAAGAACTCCGTCGTCGTGTCCCTAAGTAACTGCTTAATTTTTTTATAATCTTCCACTGTATTACAGTGGATAGCGTGCCTATTTTCATTTAATCTTTTAATATTAAAATTTTTGCCTATGGCCGACTTACATAAATTAATGGTGTCCATAAGCTCAATCTTATAGGTGTTGATTGGCGGTACCCTCGCTTTTGCCGTCATCTTCGGTTGCTGTTGGTTTTGCTGCGGTTGTTGTTGCTGTTGTTTCTGCTGCTGCTGCTGTTGTTGTTGAGTTTCTTGCAGCATTTTCTGCTGCTGTAGTAGTTGCTGCTGTTTTTTCAGCTGTTGTTGTTGCTGTTGCTTCTGCTGCGGTATTTGCGGCTGTATTGGCGGCTGCTTCTGTAGTTGTTGTTGTTGTTGAGCGCGCTGTAGCTCTAGCTGCCGCTCCCTCTCTCGCCTGGCCATTTGTTTGGCCTTTATGGAACGCACCCTCTGTTCCATCTGTCTGATGCTTGTAGTCAGACTCTCGACTTCTTCTTCTTCGTCATCCGATTCGGAGGCCGCCAGAACTGCGAAACTGTTATTTTTTACTCCAACGTAGTGGCCTTCCCCACCATCGGAGACGTATGTTAATTCGACAGAGTCATTGAACCTCTGCCGCTTTTTATCTGCTGCTGCTGTTGCTGTTGCTGTATTCGGCGCCCCTTCCCTCACTCCACCTGGCAGATGTACAGCTGAAGCTGACGTGGAGGGACGCTTTACAAGGTTGGGAGTAGGCTTAAGTTTCCTTCTCCTTTTCCCCACACTTTCTTTCACTACCGTTTCTGGGTGGTCTGATTGCATAGCGTCGTCATCGACTGACGCAGTCACTCCACCCGATGGTCCCGCTAATGAGAGCGCGGACCGCTCGCTTTCCATCACGTGTTATTATTGTTTTTAATTTCACTCTTCTTTTTTTTTTACTGAAAAAAAAGTCCACAATCTTATTTGCCCTGACCGGGAATTGAACCAGGGTCTCTGGCTCGATAAACCAACACCACTACCACTAGGCCAACTCGCCACTTAAATTTGCACTGTCTAATTGTTGACTTAAAACCACTGAAAATTTCACTCAAAGCCGAAACACGTCTACACTCTATGAAAGTCTGTGAACGACTGACGAGAACCGATAGTCTCATCGTGGTATGGTCGTTGGCGAAAAAATAAACAAATATTGCTCATCAAATCAAAAGTGTGCAGTTGGCTTAAGTGATGATTCTATCTCGATGGATATTTTTTGAACTATCAAGTTATTTTATAAACAAACTGAATACAAAAATTGCTTGTGCAAAGAGAAAATAATTCGATTTAAAGTATGCACGCAAAAAGAGTGTGAAAGCTTTTTTGTTTTTCTTAATTTTTTTTTTTTTTTTTTTTTTTTTAAATTTTTTACCTGTGAAAAACTAAGACAACGACTCCATGAAACTAAAGAAAAATAAATTAACAACTTTATATTACGATACCCTTCACATTATCATTCAAATTGGAAACTTTAGTGTATAATTGAAGGTATTCAACACTTTCACACTATTTATGCATGCATACTTGTCGGTGTACATAACTTTTTACTATTTAAATACATATGTATGATAATAATCAATACACATGCTAAATGCCTAAAAGCATACAGGGGCAAATATTGAAAAAATAATGAAAATCTAATAGCATCACACATAAATAGCGAAATGTAATGAGAACCTGAAAGTATGCAAGCATAAAAATTGCGAAGTCTGTTTTTTTTTTTTTTTTACTCTTACCTTTTTCACCATTCTTACCTTTTCACCATTTATGCGCGATGCTATCAGGTGGTCATTAATATTCAGTATTTATGCTTGTATACTTTCAGGTATTTAGCAGCCGCCATTTTGCAAAACAATTATTGATTATTTTGTTACTACTTTTATTAAAATTCCTCTAATTGTTTATTATTAGCTTTAAACATTAAATAGTGAAGTGAAAGAAAACATTTCAAATTATCTGTGTTCTTACGTCAAAAATGAGATAATTTCAGTGATACGGTAGAACATTTTATTTCTTTATAATTTTGTTAATAATTTTTTTTTTTTTCTTCGCAAAATAACTTTGATTTTTATGTTAGTTAGGTAATTTTATACAAAAAGCTAAGAAAAAACAACACACACTTGAGCAAGACGTAGACATATGTAGTTATTAATTCATATTTGCCATATAATAGCAAATTCCAACTTTGTTACTACTCTGTTTTTAACAAAAATTTAAAATTCTTCTTAGGAATGATTGATATGGTCATACGAGAAGGTAGTAGCAAACACCTTCATTTCACACCTTCATTCCACACCTTTAATTATGGATTTTTACCTAAAAAAATTAAAAAAAAAAAAAAAAAAAAAAAAAATTGGAAGAAAAAAAATATAAAATTTTAAATAATATATTTAATAACAAAAAGGAGGCACCATTGCCAACAACACGCGGTGTTCCCAAGCGGTCCCCCATCTAAGTACTAACCGCGCCCGACGATGCTTGATTTCGGTGATCGGACGAGAACCGATAGTTCGTTTTCGTTTCGTTTTTAGTGCATTTTTATTAATTCATTTATTAACTTACGTGCTAGACAAAACGCTTAAAACTAGCTTAACTAACTTAACTATTCTTATTCTAACTTACTGGCCCTATGCGGGCGCTCTAGGTTAAACCTAATACTTAAAACTATGTCTTTCGACGTAAAGAACTTGAAAATTTTCTGTTTAATTAAATTTTTTAATATTAATTGTAACTAAGAAAATTGTACAAAAACTTAGTACATGAACTTATTTTTGGGTGTTCTTACATACAAAACTTACAAATCTACCTTAAAATAAATCTTAAACTACCTTATTATTCTAAATTAGCCTATCTTAATCTACCTTACGTATTTTTATACGTAAATTTTTTTTTTTTTTTTTTGTTTTTTGTGTTTTTTTTTGTATTTTTCCATCCAAGTGCTGTGGATTTATATATATATATATTTTTTTTTTTTTTTTTTTTTTTTTATTAAAATATTACTTACAACCTACTTACACTACCCAAACCTTAACCTATGTTAGTCGGCCATAGACAACAAACAGCCAACCTCAAACATGCAACAGGCTACCCTGGATCAGGAGGAAACGACGAAGGAGTTTCCTCTCTTTCGGCTAGCCACCAGAAACGACCGTACTGACGTTGTACGTCCTCAACATCGCGACCCGATACCGCCCTACTAAACCGGAGACGCTCCACACTGCCGTGTGCAACGTCTCTGTCGTAGTTGAGTCGCCCATCCACAACTGTCCGAGCATAGTGGAAGATTAGCGGCACCGCCAATCTGTCCTGGATCAGACCTTTCTTATCCAAATAGAGGAACGCCTCTGGGGGAACAAAGCCGTTAAGGCGCACTCTCTCGTGATACTCGTAATTGGGGTAATAAGCCCCGGAGATCAGGTTGTTCGTCGAGCTCATTGCTCTTGCAATGTGCCTTCGAATCAGCTTGATAACGAAATTATCCACTCTTATTAGGTTAGCCCTGTTGTATAGGACCTCATTGGGATAGAATTTTATGTACTGGGACTCTGGTGTTCTGTACAAATGAAGGCAAGCCCGAAGGCAAGCCCTCTCAAACACCCGAATCTTTTCCAACAAGCTTGCTCCCACGTTGAACCACACGGGGCATCCATATACGAGCATAGGCCTAATGAGGGCCATGTAGCAGATTACCTTTACCCTTGCATCGAGTTGCTTGCTATAAAAAAGTCTCTTTGTAAGGGCAAAAGCACCTTTGGCTCTGGCCAGAGCAGCATCTATATGTTTGTTAAAATATAGATATTGGTCTAACCAGAGCCCCAGGTATCTGACTACACTTCGACTCGCAAGTGGCTGTCCGTGCGGTCCCACGATTGAGAACTTTCGCCAATTCTTTCTGGTATCCCTAGAGGCCCCAGACAACGGCGTCCTAAAAAGAATGGTTTCCGATTTCTGGAAGTTGATCTTCAACTTCCAGTCATCGCAATATCGCTGAATCTTATCGAAGTCACGTTGCAAGAGAATTGCAATGACCTCGATTTTTGGTCCTGATCTGTACGCGATCAAGTCGTCTGCGTACGCTATGGCATGGTGAAGTGATCCTATGAGATCGCTCGTGTAAATGTTGAAAAGGATCGGTGAATTAACCGCACCTTGTTGCAGACCGTTTTTAATTAGAAATGTTCCAGCAGAAGTCACATTGCCATTTTTGACGATGAACTGTCTACTGGTGAGCATGTTATGAAGTATGTACAGCAGTGGTTTGCTTATGCCCAGGCTGCTCAGCTTGTAGAAGAGTCCCTCTAACCATACGGTATCGAAGGCCTTCTCCAAGTCGAGCAGGCAGGCACCCGTGCATTGGTTCTTGCTTTTGTTCCATTGGATATCCGATACCAGTTTAGACGCGGCATGTATTGTATCATGCCCCGCCTTAAAACCGAATTGGTTATCCGGAATTATATTACTGTTCTCAGTCCACTTAAGCAGGGCTCTATTGATCACTTTCTCGAATACCTTGCTGATGTTCGGAAGGAGACTTATCGACCGGAGATTTGCCGGATTGGAAGTGTCCTTACCCCGTTTGGGGATGGGTTGTATCACTGCTGTTTTCCAGTGCGCTGGATAATGTGCATTATTCAGCGCATTGTTAAACAGAGTGGTGTAAATGTCCACCGCTTCTAGAGGGAGATGTCGAAGCACAATGTTCGACACTCCATCGATTCCCGCAGATTTCTTCCTCCTCAATGAGTCGAAGATCGCTTGGAGCTCCACCTTCGATATGTACGGGGGATGTACCCTTTCATCGGCGATGACATTATTTGCCATGTTATCGTCATTGAACTCGGTAAAACCTATGTTCTCGGATCGCCAGTGCTCTATATCATTTCGAAGGTAGAAGTTGAGCACAAGGACGCGACTTTCCAAATCGTGGTTCGGGCAAATGGTATCATTCACCTTGTACACTTCCTGGAAAGTCGCTCCTATAGCCTCTACCTTCTCCTGCGGATCTTCGATCACAAAGAAGTTGTCATCCTCTACTGCATTATCTGGATCTATACCTGCTGTTATTAGTATTTGTCCATTGTTCGTCGTTCGGGGGATCTTAAGACACGGAAGGTCGTTTTGATTGTTCCTCCGAAATATTTTATTTATCTGCGTTAACATACTTGGATTGTTGGACTTTACAGCCCGAATTTTGTTGTTCCAATGCAGATTTACAGAAAGTCTGTAATTTTCTCTAATTAACTTCTGGAGGTTTTTAATCAACGACTTCAGTGTCCTAACCTCCGAGTTCTGTCTGTCAGTAAACTGTCTGTACAAGGTTTTTAGTCTCGACAGCAGTCTGCTTTTGTGTTGGTGTAGTGCGTCAATTGTTGCATTGCGGAATATGTTTGCGTTGTCAGTATGTTGATACCGAGGTATCGTATTATCCATAGTTCGTTTAATTGTCGCGTCCATTTGTTTTAGGTACCAGTCAATCTCCTCGTTTGACAGATTCCTATTGGACGGTGGGTAGAGCGAATTCGAGGAGAGTGCTCTTGTCAAGGTTCTTGAGAAGCGAGACCAACGCGTCCTACTATAATTGTAGGAGTACGTTTGGACAAACTCCTCTAACTCCGCAATTTCGTTGGGAATCGTTATTACGGCACTGAGTCCGCAATGGTCACTGTCATACACAAATGTGTGCAGACAGTTTATAGTTTGTCGGTCCATGTCGGTCAGTTGTAACCGTACGTCGAACAGCATAAGATCCAGATAGGAGCCGCTTCTAGGAAACGACGGACTATCTGTAGCTTTCAAATCGAGTTTATACTCGACACTGTGCCGACCCCACCAATTGAATAGTAGGTTCCCTCTAGGATTAGGTGTGTTGTTTCCCCAATCTCTATGTTTGGCGTTTAGATCTCCGGCCATGATGAAATAATTCTCCTCCGACTCCAGCCTTAGGCATCGAAAAAGTGTCTCGAGCTCTGAAATAAATAAAGTAGATTGAGTAACATCAGGTGCATAGAGTGCGACCAAGTACATCCTCTTTCCACTACGGAGAGGGATGCACACGATACACGCTTCCAGCTCCTGGAACCTTCGCACTTCACCGCTGTACATAACTTTAAATTGCAGTTGTTTGCGTATGAAGATAGCAACACCTCCTCCTTGTGTGGAGTTGGGTCGGTCTCTTCTGACAATATTGTATTTATTGTGCCCCAATTTGTGCTTCTGGGATAGCTTTGTTTCGCTAACCATAAGCACATCAGGGGTTTGGTCTTCAAGCAACTTAAACAATACGGCTCTTCGCTCGATCCTAATCAGTGAATTCACATTCACCGCAAGGATCTTCAAGGATTGCTTCTCCATGTTCGTACCCATTACGCCTGAAGGTGCGTTAAGCCCGGCAGAAGTGCGTAGATCTGGTCCACCCGCTTCGCCTGCTCCTGTACCTGACGTTGAAGCTGCTCCATCTGCCCTTGGATAGAGAGCAAGATGGCCAGCAAGTCATTTTGAGCCTCCGGTGCTCTAGGCGCTGGGGCCTGAGAAGCAACCTTCGGTCTTTTCTGTTCCGCGTTTCCCCGACCTGCCGCCATTTGGGCGTAGGTCACTTGGGGAGTCACGGATGGTGTTTGAATTGGAGCAGGTGGACGTTTCACTACAACCTTCTCCTGCCGAACCAGATTTACTTTCTTAATATACTGGAACTTAGGACAACCCCGATAGTTTGCGGTGTGCCCCGAGTTCCTGCATAAAGCACACGAGAGCTGGCTCTTATCTGCAACTCCATCCTTACCTAGAGTGCATTCCTCTGCTTTGTGGTTCTTTCCACACTTGACACATCGAGGCTGCATTTCGCAGTTCGACGCGGCGTGACCGAACCTTTGGCAGCGAACACATTGTAAAATGTTTTCGCTCCTTTTTAATTTTTCCCAGGCGACAACCTGGTAGTCTAGGACTTTAATACTCCTTAGACCATCCAACTTGCTATTGGGTGAAAGTTGAACCAGGAAAAACGGCAGTTTCCGCTTCTCCCTTTTTGCCTTAGCTGTGGTGAATGGCTTGACCCCTACGAATTCAAGCTCGTTGCACTCTTTCTCTTTAAGCAGCGCAAGGAGCGTCTCCGGATCAGTAGACGGATCTATCCCCCTCAGCAGCATTGTTTGCCGCTTTTCCCCCTTCGGGGTGAAGGAGAAGAACTCCGTCGTCGTGTCCCTAAGTAACTGCTTAATTTTTTTATAATCTTCCACTGTATTACAGTGGATAGCGTGCCTATTTTCATTTAATCTTTTAATATTAAAATTTTTGCCTATGGCCGACTTACATAAATTAATGGTGTCCATAAGCTCAATCTTATAGGTGTTGATTGGCGGTACCCTCGCTTTTGCCGTCATCTTCGGTTGCTGTTGGTTTTGCTGCGGTTGTTGTTGCTGTTGTTTCTGCTGCTGCTGCTGTTGTTGTTGAGTTTCTTGCAGCATTTTCTGCTGCTGTAGTAGTTGCTGCTGTTTTTTCAGCTGTTGTTGTTGCTGTTGCTTCTGCTGCGGTATTTGCGGCTGTATTGGCGGCTGCTTCTGTAGTTGTTGTTGTTGTTGAGCGCGCTGTAGCTCTAGCTGCCGCTCCCTCTCTCGCCTGGCCATTTGTTTGGCCTTTATGGAACGCACCCTCTGTTCCATCTGTCTGATGCTTGTAGTCAGACTCTCGACTTCTTCTTCTTCGTCATCCGATTCGGAGGCCGCCAGAACTGCGAAACTGTTATTTTTTACTCCAACGTAGTGGCCTTCCCCACCATCGGAGACGTATGTTAATTCGACAGAGTCATTGAACCTCTGCCGCTTTTTATCTGCTGCTGCTGTTGCTGTTGCTGTATTCGGCGCCCCTTCCCTCACTCCACCTGGCAGATGTACAGCTGAAGCTGACGTGGAGGGACGCTTTACAAGGTTGGGAGTAGGCTTAAGTTTCCTTCTCCTTTTCCCCACACTTTCTTTCACTACCGTTTCTGGGTGGTCTGATTGCATAGCGTCGTCATCGACTGACGCAGTCACTCCACCCGATGGTCCCGCTAATGAGAGCGCGGACCGCTCGCTTTCCATCACGTGTTATTATTGTTTTTAATTTCACTCTTCTTTTTTTTTTACTGAAAAAAAAGTCCACAATCTTATTTGCCCTGACCGGGAATTGAACCAGGGTCTCTGGCTCGATAAACCAACACCACTACCACTAGGCCAACTCGCCACTTAAATTTGCACTGTCTAATTGTTGACTTAAAACCACTGAAAATTTCACTCAAAGCCGAAACACGTCTACACTCTATGAAAGTCTGTGAACGACTGACGAGAACCGATAGTCTCATCGTGGTATGGTCGTTGGCGAAAAAATAAACAAATATTGCTCATCAAATCAAAAGTGTGCAGTTGGCTTAAGTGATGATTCTATCTCGATGGATATTTTTTGAACTATCAAGTTATTTTATAAACAAACTGAATACAAAAATTGCTTGTGCAAAGAGAAAATAATTCGATTTAAAGTATGCACGCAAAAAGAGTGTGAAAGCTTTTTTGTTTTTCTTAATTTTTTTTTTTTTTTTTTTTTTTTTAAATTTTTTACCTGTGAAAAACTAAGACAACGACTCCATGAAACTAAAGAAAAATAAATTAACAACTTTATATTACGATACCCTTCACATTATCATTCAAATTGGAAACTTTAGTGTATAATTGAAGGTATTCAACACTTTCACACTATTTATGCATGCATACTTGTCGGTGTACATAACTTTTTACTATTTAAATACATATGTATGATAATAATCAATACACATGCTAAATGCCTAAAAGCATACAGGGGCAAATATTGAAAAAATAATGAAAATCTAATAGCATCACACATAAATAGCGAAATGTAATGAGAACCTGAAAGTATGCAAGCATAAAAATTGCGAAGTCTGTTTTTTTTTTTTTTTTACTCTTACCTTTTTCACCATTCTTACCTTTTCACCATTTATGCGCGATGCTATCAGGTGGTCATTAATATTCAGTATTTATGCTTGTATACTTTCAGGTATTTAGCAGCCGCCATTTTGCAAAACAATTATTGATTATTTTGTTACTACTTTTATTAAAATTCCTCTAATTGTTTATTATTAGCTTTAAACATTAAATAGTGAAGTGAAAGAAAACATTTCAAATTATCTGTGTTCTTACGTCAAAAATGAGATAATTTCAGTGATACGGTAGAACATTTTATTTCTTTATAATTTTGTTAATAATTTTTTTTTTTTTCTTCGCAAAATAACTTTGATTTTTATGTTAGTTAGGTAATTTTATACAAAAAGCTAAGAAAAAACAACACACACTTGAGCAAGACGTAGACATATGTAGTTATTAATTCATATTTGCCATATAATAGCAAATTCCAACTTTGTTACTACTCTGTTTTTAACAAAAATTTAAAATTCTTCTTAGGAATGATTGATATGGTCATACGAGAAGGTAGTAGCAAACACCTTCATTTCACACCTTCATTCCACACCTTTAATTATGGATTTTTACCTAAGCAACTTAGTCGAAAAAAAAAAAAAAAAAAAAATAAATTTAAAAAAAAAAAAAAAAAAAAAAAAAAATTGGAAGAAAAAAAATATAAAATTTTAAATAATATATTTAATAACAAAAAGGAGGCACCATTGCCAACAACACGCGGTGTTCCCAAGCGGTCCCCCATCTAAGTACTAACCGCGCCCGACGATGCTTGATTTCGGTGATCGGACGAGAACCGATAGTTCGTTTCGTTTTTAGTGCATTTTTATTAATTCATTTATTAACTTACGTGCTAGACAAAACGCTTAAAACTAGCTTAACTAACTTAACTATTCTTATTCTAACTTACTGGCCCTATGCGGGCGCTCTAGGTTAAACCTAATACTTAAAACTATGTCTTTCGACGTAAAGAACTTGAAAATTTTCTGTTTAATTAAATTTTTTAATATTAATTGTAACTAAGAAAATTGTACAAAAACTTAGTACATGAACTTATTTTTGGGTGTTCTTACATACAAAACTTACAAATCTACCTTAAAATAAATCTTAAACTACCTTATTATTCTAAATTAGCCTATCTTAATCTACCTTACGTATTTTTATACGTAAATTTTTTTTTTGTTTTCTGTGTTTTTTTTTTTTTTTTGTATTTTTCCATCCAAGTGCTGTGGATTTATATATATATTTTTTTTTTTTTTTTTTTTTTTTTTTTTTTTTATTAAAATATTACTTACAACCTACTTACACTACCCAAACCTTAACCTATGTTAGTCGGCCATAGACAACAAACAGCCAACCTCAAACTTGCAACAGGCTACCCTGGATTAGGAGGAAACGACGAAGGAGTTTCCTCTCCTTCGGCTAGCCACCAGAAACGACCGTACTGACGTTGTACGTCCTCAACATCGCGACCCGATACCGCCCTACTAAACCGGAGACGCTCCACACTGCCGTGTGCAACGTCTCTGTCGTAGTTGAGTCGCCTATCCACAACTGTCCGAGCAACGTGGAAGATTAGCGGTACCGCCAATCTGTCCTGGATCAGACCTTTCTTATCGAAATGGAGGAACGCCTCTGGGGGAACAAAGCCGTTAAGGCGCACTCTCTCGTGATACTCGTAATTGGGGTAATAAGCCCCGGAGATCAGGTTGTTCGTCGAGCTCATTGCTCTTGCAATGTGCCTTCGAATCAGCTTGATAACGAAATTATCCACTCTTATTAGGTTAGCCCTGTTGTATAGGACCTCATTGGGATAGAATTTTATGTACTGGGACTCTGGTGTTCTGTACAAATGAAGGCAAGCCCGAAGGCAAGCCCTCTCAAACACCCGAATCTTTTCCAACAAGCTTGCTCCCACGTTGAACCACACGGGGCATCCATATACGAGCATAGGCCTAATGAGGGCCATGTAGCAGATTACCTTTACCCTTGCATCGAGTTGCTTGCTATAAAAAAGTCTCTTTGTAAGGGCAAAAGCACCTTTGGCTCTGGCCAGAGCAGCATCTATATGTTTGTTAAAATATAGATATTGGTCTAACCAGAGCCCCAGGTATCTGACTACACTTCGACTCGTAAGTGGCTGTCCGTGCGGTCCCACGATTGAGAACTTTCGCCAATTCTTTCTGGTATCCCTAGAGGCCCCAGACAACGGCGTCCTAAAAAGAATGGTTTCCGATTTCTGGAAGTTGATCTTCAACTTCCAGTCATCGCAATATCGCTGAATCTTATCGAAGTCACGTTGCAAGAGAATTGCAATGACCTCGATTTTTGGTCCTGATCTGTACGCGATCAAGTCGTCTGCGTACGCTATGGCATGGTGAAGTGATCCTATGAGATCGCTCGTGTAAATGTTGAAAAGGATCGGTGAATTAACCGCACCTTGTTGCAGACCGTTTTTAATTAGAAATGTACCAGCAGAAGTCACATTGCCATTTTTGACGATGAACTGTCTACTGGTGAGCATGTTATGAAGTATGTACAGCATTGGTTTGCTTATGCCCAGCCTGCTCAGCTTGTAGAAGAGTCCCTCTAACCATACGGTATCGAAGGCCTTCTCCAAGTCAATCAGGCAGGCACCCGTGCATTGGTTCTTACTTTTGTTCCATTGGATATCCGATACCAGTTTAGACGCGGCATGTATTGTATCATGCCCCGCCTTAAAACCGAATTGGTTATCCGGAATTATATTACTGTTCTCAGTCCACTTAAGCAGGGCTCTATTGATCACTTTCTCGAATACCTTGCTGATGTTCGGAAGGAGACTTATCGACCGGAGATTTGCCGGATTGGAAGTGTCCTTACCCCGTTTGGGGATGGGTTGTATCACTGCTGTTTTCCAATGCGCTGGATAATGTGCATTATTCAGCGCATTGTTAAACAGAGTGGTGTAAATGTCCACCGCTTCTAGAGGGAGATGTCGAAGCACAATGTTCGACACTCCGTCGATTCCTGCAGACTTTTTCCTCCTCAATGAGTCGAAGATCGCTTGGAGCTCCACCTTCGATATGTACGGGGGATGTACCCTTTCATCGGCGATGACATTATTTGCCATGTTATCGTCATTGAACTCGGTAAAACCTATGTTCTCGGATCGCCAGTGCTCTATATCATTTCGAAGGTAGAAGTTGTGCACAAGGACGCGATTTTCCAGGTCGCGGTTCGGGCAAATGGTATCATTCACCTTGTACACTTCCTGGAAAGTCGCTCCTATAGCCTCTACCTTCTCCTGCGGATCTTCGATCACAAAGAAGTTGTCATCCTCTACTGCATTATCTGGATCTATACCTGCTGTTATTAGTATTTGTCCATTGTTCGTCGTTCGGGGGATCTTAAGACACGGAAGGTCGTTTTGATTATTCCTCCGAAATATTTTATTTATTTGCGGGAACATACTCGGGTTGTTGGATTTTACAGCCCGAATTTTGTTGTTCCAATGCAAATTTGCCGAAAGTCTGTAATTTTCTCTAATTAACTTCTGGAGGTTTTTAATCAACGACTTCAGTGTCCTAACCTCCGAGTTCTGTCTGTCAGTAAACTGTCTGTACAAGGTTTTCAGTCTCGACAGCAGTCTACTTTTGTGTTGGTGTAGTGCGTCAATTGTTGCATTGCGGAATATGTCTGCGTTGTCAGTATGTTGATACCGAGGTATGGTATTATCCATAGTTCGTTTAATTGTCTCGTCCATTTGTTTTAGGTACCAGTCAATCTCCTCGTTTGACAGATTCCTATTGGACGGTGGGTAGAGCGAATTCGAGGAGAGTGCTCTTGTCAAGGTTCTTGAGAAGCGAGACCAACGCGTCCTACTATAATTGTAGGAGTACGTTTGGACAAACTCCTCTAACTCCGCAATTTCGTTGGGAATCGTTATTACGGCACTGAGTCCGCAATGGTCACTGTCATACACAAATGTGTGCAGACAGTTTATAGTTTGTCGGTCCATGTCGGTCAGTTGTAACCGTACGTCGAACAGCATAAGATCCATATAGGAGCCGCTTCTAGGAAACGACGGACTATCTGTAGCTTTCAAATCGAGTTTATACTCGACACTGTGCCGACCCCACCAATTGAATAGTAGGTTCCCTCTAGGATTAGGTGTGTTGTTTCCCCAATCTCTATGTTTGGCGTTTAGATCTCCGGCCATGATGAAATAATTCTCCTCCGACTCCAGCCTTAGGCATCGAAAAAGTGTCTCGAGCTCTGAAATAAATAAAGTAGATTGAGTAACTTCAGGTGCATAGAGTGCGACCAAGTACATCCTCTTTCCACTACGGAGAGGGATGCACACGATACACGCTTCCAGCTCCTGGAACCTTCGCACTTCACCGCTGTACATAACTTTAAATTGCAGTTGTTTGCGTATGAAGATAGCAACACCTCCTCCTTGTGTGGAGTTGGGTCGGTCTCTTCTGACAATATTGTATTTATTGTGCCCCAATTTGTGCTTCTGGGATAGCTTTGTTTCGCTAACCATAAGCACATCAGGGGTTTGGTCTTCAAGCAACTTAAACAATACGGCTCTTCGCTCGATCCTAATCAGTGAATTCACATTCACCGCAAGGATCTTCAAGGATTGCTCCTCCATGTTCGTACCCATTACGACTGAAGGTGCGTTAAGCCCGGCAGAAGTGCGTAGATCTGGTCCACCCGCTTCGCCTGCTCCTGTACCTGACGTTGAAGCTGCTCCATCTGCCCTTGGATAGAGAGCAAGATGGCCAGCAAGTCATTTTGAGCCTCCGGTGCTCTAGGCGCTGGGGCCTGAGAAGCAACCTTCGGTCTTTTCTGTTCCGCGTTTCCCCGACCTGCCGCCATTTGGGCGTAGGTCACTTGGGGAGTCACGGATGGTGTTTGAATTGGAGCAGGTGGACGTTTCACTACAACCTTCTCCTGCCGAACCAGATTTACTTTCTTAATATACTGGAACTTAGGACAACCCCGATAGTTTGCGGTGTGTCCCGAGTTCCTGCATAAAGCACACGAGAGCTGGCTCTTATCTGCAACTCCATCCTTACCTAGAGTGCATTCCTCTGCTTTGTGGTTCTTTCCACACTTGACACATCGAGGCTGCATTTCGCAGTTCGACGCGGCGTGACCGAACCTTTGGCAGCGAACACATTGTAAAATGTTTTCGCTCCTTTTTAATTTTTCCCAGGCGACAACCTGGTAGTCTAGGACTTTAATACTCCTTAGACCATCCAACTTGCTATTGGGTGAAAGTTGAACCAGGAAGAACGGCAGTTTCCGCTTCTCCCTTTTTGCCTTAGCTGTGGTGAAAGGCTTGACCCCTACGAATTCGAGCTCGTTGCACTCTTTCTCTTTAAGCAGCGCAAGGAGCGTCTCCGGATCAGTAGACGGGTCTATCCCCCTCAGCAGCATTGTTTGCCGCTTTTCCCCCTTCGGGGTGAAGGAGAAGAACTCCGTCGTCGTGTCCTTTAACAAATCTTTAATTTTTTTATATTGCTCCACTGTATTGCAGTGGATAGCGTGCCTGTTTTCATTTAAACGTTTAATAGAAAAATTGTTGCCTATGGCCGACTTACATAGTTTAATGGTGTCCATAAGCTCAATTTTGTACGTGTTTATTGGCGGTACCCTCGTTTTTGCCGTCGTCTTCGGTTGCTGTTGGTTCTGCTGCGGTAGTTGTTGCTGTTGTTTCTGCTGCTGCTGCTGCTGTTGCTGCTTTTTCTGCTGCTGCTGCTGTTTCTGCTGCTGCTGCTGCGGTTGTTGCTGCTTTTTCTGCTGCTGTGTTTGTTGCAGCGGTTTCTGCTGCTGTTGTTGTTGCAGCTTATTCTGCTGCTGTTGTTCATGCTGCTGCTTCTGCTGCAGCATTTGCGGCTGTATTGCCGGTTGCCGCTGGTTTTCTGGCGGCTGCTGCTGTAGTAGTTGTTGTTGTTGAGCGCGCTGTAGCTCTAGCTGCCGCTCCCTCTCTCGCCTGGCCATTTGTTTGGCCTTTATAGCACGCACCCTCTGCTCGAGCTGCCTGATGCTGCTAGTCAGACTCTCGACTTCTTCTTCCTCATCATCCGATTCGGAGGACGCCAGAACTCCGAAGCTGTTGTTCTTCTCTCCAACGTAGTGGCCTTCCCCACCGTCGGAGATGTACGCTAATTCGACAGAGTCATCGGACCTCTGTCGCTTTTTTTCTGCTGCTACTGTTGTTGTTGTTGTTGTGCTCGGCGCCCCTTCACTCACTCCACCGGGCAGCTGTTCAGTTGGAGCTGATGTGGAGGGACGCTTTACAAGGTTGGGAGAAGGTTTTAACTTCCTTCTCCTTTTCCCCTTACTTGCGGTTGCCACTGTTGCTGAGTGGCCTGCCTGCACTGCATCGGATGATGCTGTCACCCCACCAGCTGGTCCCGCTAATGGGAGCGCGGACCGCTCGCTCTCCATCGCCTGATATTTGTTTTTGTTTACTTGGTTTTCACTTATTTTTGTTAAATGAAAAAAAAAGTCCACAATTAATATTTCCCAGTCCGGGATTGAACCGAGGTCCCTGGGTTGCCGGTTCACCACCACCACCTCTAGGCTAACTCGCCACTTGAAATAACACTGTCTAATACTGCACTTCAAATCAACCCGATTTTAAATGAGAAGCCGAAACACGTGTACACACTCTGAAAGTCTGTGAACGACTGACGAGAACCGATAGTCTCATCGTGGTATGGTCGTTGGCGAAAAAATAAACAAATATTGCTCATCAAATCAAAAGTGTGCAGTTGGCTTAAGTGATGATTCTATCTCGATGGATATTTTTTGAACTATCAAGTTATTTTATAAACAAACTGAATACAAAAATTGCTTGTGCAAAGAGAAAATAATTCGATTTAAAGTATGCACGCAAAAAGAGTGTGAAAGCTTTTTTGTTTTTCTTAATTTTTTTTTTTTTTTTTTTTTAAATTTTTTTAAATTTTTTACCTGTGAAAAACTAAGACAACGACTCCATGAAACTAAAGAAAAATAAATTAACAACTTTATATTACGATACCCTTCACATTATCATTCAAATTGGAAACTTTAGTGTATAATTGAAGGTATTCAACACTTTCACACTATTTATGCATGCATACTTGTCGGTGTACATAACTTTTTACTATTTAAATACATATGTATGATAATAATCAATACACATGCTAAATGCCTAAAAGCATACAGGGGCAAATATTGAAAAAATAATGAAAATCTAATAGTATCACACATAAATAGCGAAATGTAATGAGAACCTGAAAGTATGCAAGCATAAAAATTGCGAAGTCTGTTTTTTTTTTTTTTTTACTCTTACCTTTTTCACCATTCTTACCTTTTCACCATTTATGCGCGATGCTATCAGGTGGTCATTAATATTCAGTATTTATGCTTGTATACTTTCAGGTATTTAGCAGCCGCCATTTTGCAAAACAATTATTGATTATTTTGTTACTACTTTTATTAAAATTCCTCTAATTGTTTATTATTAGCTTTAAACATTAAATAGTGAAGTGAAAGAAAACATTTCAAATTATCTGTGTTCTTACGTCAAAAATGAGATAATTTCAGTGATACGGTAGAACATTTTATTTCTTTATAATTTTGTTAATAATTTTTTTTTTTTTCTTCGCAAAATAACTTTGATTTTTATGTTAGTTAGGTAATTTTATACAAAAAGCTAAGAAAAAACAACACACACTTGAGCAAGACGTAGACATATGTAGTTATTAATTCATATTTGCCATATAATAGCAAATTCCAACTTTGTTACTACTCTGTTTTTAACAAAAATTTAAAATTCTTCTTAGGAATGATTGATATGGTCATACGAGAAGGTAGTAGCAAACACCTTCATTTCACACCTTCATTCCACACCTTTAATTATGGATTTTTACCTAAGCAACTTAGTCGAAAAAAAAAAAAAAAAAAAAATAAATTTAAAAAAAAAAAAAAAAAAAAAAAAAATTGGAAGAAAAAAAATATAAAATTTTAAATAATATATTTAATAACAAAAAGGAGGCACCATTGCCAACAACACGCGGTGTTCCCAAGCGGTCCCCCATCTAAGTACTAACCGCGCCCGACGATGCTTGATTTCGGTGATCGGACGAGAACCGATAGTTTTCGTTTTTTTTTTTTTCGTTTTTAGTGCATTTTTATTAATTCATTTATTAACTTACGTGCTAGACAAAACGCTTAAAACTAGCTTAACTAACTTAACTATTCTTATTCTAACTTACTGGCCCTATGCGGGCGCTCTAGGTTAAACCTAATACTTAAAACTATGTCTTTCGACGTAAAGAACTTGAAAATTTTCTGTTTAATTAAATTCGAGAACCGATAGTCTCATCGTGGTATGGTCGTTGGCGAAAAAATAAACAAATATTGCTCATCAAATCAAAAGTGTGCAGTTGGCTTAAGTGATGATTCTATCTCGATGGATATTTTTTGAACTATCAAGTTATTTTATAAACAAACTGAATACAAAAATTGCTTGTGCAAAGAGAAAATAATTCGATTTAAAGTATGCACGCAAAAAGAGTGTGAAAGCTTTTTTGTTTTTCTTAATTTTTTTTTTTTTTTTTTTTTAAATTTTTTACCTGTGAAAAACTAAGACAACGACTCCATGAAACTAAAGAAAAATAAATTAACAACTTTATATTACGATACCCTTCACATTATCATTCAAATTGGAAACTTTAGTGTATAATTGAAGGTATTCAACACTTTCACACTATTTATGCATGCATACTTGTCGGTGTACATAACTTTTTACTAATTAAATACATATGTATGATAATAATCAATACACATGCTAAATGCCTAAAAGCATACAGGGGCAAATATTGAAAAAATAATGAAAATCTAATAGTATCACACATAAATAGCGAAATGTAATGAGAACCTGAAAGTATGCAAGCATAAAAATTGCGAAGTCTGTTTTTTTTTTTTTTTTACTCTTACCTTTTTCACCATTCTTACCTTTTCACCATTTATGCGCGATGCTATCAGGTGGTCATTAATATTCAGTATTTATGCTTGTATACTTTCAGGTATTTAGCAGCCGCCATTTTGCAAAACAATTATTGATTATTTTGTTACTACTTTTATTAAAATTCCTCTAATTGTTTATTATTAGCTTTAAACATTAAATAGTGAAGTGAAAGAAAACATTTCAAATTATCTGTGTTCTTACGTCAAAAATGAGATAATTTCAGTGATACGGTAGAACATTTTATTTCTTTATAATTTTGTTAATAATTTTTTTTTTTTTCTTCGCAAAATAACTTTGATTTTTATGTTAGTTAGGTAATTTTATACAAAAAGCTAAGAAAAAACAACACACACTTGAGCAAGACGTAGACATATGTAGTTATTAATTCATATTTGCCATATAATAGCAAATTCCAACTTTGTTACTACTCTGTTTTTAACAAAAATTTAAAATTCTTCTTAGGAATGATTGATATGGTCATACGAGAAGGTAGTAGCAAACACCTTCATTTCACACCTTCATTCCACACCTTTAATTATGGATTTTTACCTAAGCAACTTAGTCGAAAAAAAAAAAAAAAAAAAAATAAATTTAAAAAAAAAAAAAAAAAAAAAAAAAAATTGGAAGAAAAAAAATATAAAATTTTAAATAATATATTTAATAACAAAAAGGAGGCACCATTGCCAACAACACGCGGTGTTCCCAAGCGGTCCCCCATCTAAGTACTAACCGCGCCCGACGATGCTTGATTTCGGTGATCGGACGAGAACCGATAGTTTTCGTTTTTTTTTTTTTCGTTTTTAGTGCATTTTTATTAATTCATTTATTAACTTACGTGCTAGACAAAACGCTTAAAACTAGCTTAACTAACTTAACTATTCTCATTCTAACTTACTGGCCCTATGCGGGCGCTCTAGGTTAAACCTAATACTTAAAACTATGTCTTTCGACGTAAAGAACTTGAAAATTTTCTGTTTAATTAAATTCGAGAACCGATAGTCTCATCGTGGTATGGTCGTTGGCGAAAAAATAAACAAATATTGCTCATCAAATCAAAAGTGTGCAGTTGGCTTAAGTGATGATTCTATCTCGATGGATATTTTTTGAACTATCAAGTTATTTTATAAACAAACTGAATACAAAAATTGCTTGTGCAAAGAGAAAATAATTCGATTTAAAGTATGCACGCAAAAAGAGTGTGAAAGCTTTTTTGTTTTTCTTAATTTTTTTTTTTTTTTTTTTTTAAATTTTTTACCTGTGAAAAACTAAGACAACGACTCCATGAAACTAAAGAAAAATAAATTAACAACTTTATATTACGATACCCTTCACATTATCATTCAAATTGGAAACTTTAGTGTATAATTGAAGGTATTCAACACTTTCACACTATTTATGCATGCATACTTGTCGGTGTACATAACTTTTTACTATTTAAATACATATGTATGATAATAATCAATACACATGCTAAATGCCTAAAAGCATACAGGGGCAAATATTGAAAAAATAATGAAAATCTAATAGTATCACACATAAATAGCGAAATGTAATGAGAACCTGAAAGTATGCAAGCATAAAAATTGCGAAGTCTGTTTTTTTTTTTTTTTTTACTCTTACCTTTTTCACCATTCTTACCTTTTCACCATTTATGCGCGATGCTATCAGGTGGTCATTAATATTCAGTATTTATGCTTGTATACTTTCAGGTATTTAGCAGCCGCCATTTTGCAAAACAATTATTGATTATTTTGTTACTACTTTTATTAAAATTCCTCTAATTGTTTATTATTAGCTTTAAACATTAAATAGTGAAGTGAAAGAAAACATTTCAAATTATCTGTGTTCTTACGTCAAAAATGAGATAATTTCAGTGATACGGTAGAACATTTTATTTCTTTATAATTTTGTTAATAATTTTTTTTTTTTTCTTCGCAAAATAACTTTGATTTTTATGTTAGTTAGGTAATTTTATACAAAAAGCTAAGAAAAAACAACACACACTTGAGCAAGACGTAGACATATGTAGTTATTAATTCATATTTGCCATATAATAGCAAATTCCAACTTTGTTACTACTCTGTTTTTAACAAAAATTTAAAATTCTTCTTAGGAATGATTGATATGGTCATACGAGAAGGTAGTAGCAAACACCTTCATTTCACACCTTCATTCCACACCTTTAATTATGGATTTTTACCTAAGCAACTTAGTCGAAAAAAAAAAAAAAAAAAAATAAATTTAAAAAAAAAAAAAAAAAAAAAAAATTGGAAGAAAAAAAATATAAAATTTTAAATAATATATTTAATAACAAAAAGGAGGCACCATTGCCAACAACACGCGGTGTTCCCAAGCGGTCCCCCATCTAAGTACTAACCGCGCCCGACGATGCTTGATTTCGGTGATCGGACGAGAACCGATAGTTCGTTTCGTTTCGTTTTTAATGCATTTTTATTAATTCATTTATTTACTTACGTGCTAGACAAAACGCTTAAAACTAGCTTAACTAACTTAACTATTCTTATTCTAACTTACTGGCCCTATGCGGGCGCTCTAAGCTAAACCTAACACTTAAAACTATGTCTTTCGACGTAAAGAACTTGAAAATTTTCTGTTTAATTAAATTTTTTAATTTTAATTCTAACTAAGAAAATTGTACAAAAACTTAGTACATGAACTTGTTTTTGGGTGTTCTTACATACAAAACTTACAAATCTACCTTAAAATAAATCTTAAACTACCTTATTATTCTAAATTAGCCTATCTTAATCTACCTTACGTATTTTTATACGTAAATTTTTTTTTTTTTTGTTTTTTGTGATTTTTTTTTTTTTTTTTTTTTTTTTTGTATTTTTCCATCCATCCAAGTGCTGTGGATTTATATATATATAAATTTTTTTTTTTTTTTTTTTTTTTTTATTAAAATATTACTTACAAACTACTTACACTACCTAAACCTTAACCTATGTTAGTCGGCCATAGACAACAAACAGCCAACCTCAAACTTGCAACAGGCTACCCTGGATTAGGAGGAAACGACGAAGGAGTTTCCTCTCCTTCGGCTAGCCACCAGAAACGACCGTACTGACGTTGTACGTCCTCAACATCGCGACCCGATACCGCCCTACTAAACCGGAGACGCTCCACACTGCCGTGTGCAACGTCTCTGTCGTAGTTGAGTCGCCCATCCACAACTGTCCGAGCAAAGTGGAAGATTAGCGGCACCGCCAATCTGTCCTGGATCAGACCTTTCTTATCCAAATAGAGGAACGCCTCTGGGGGAACAAAGCCGTTAAGGCGCACTCTCTCGTGATACTCGTAATTGGGGTAATAAGCCCCGGAGATCAGGTTGTTCGTCGAGCTCATTGCTCTTGCAACGTGCCTTCGAATCAGCTTGATAACGAAATTATCCACTCTTATCAGGTTAGCCCCGTTGTATAGGACCTCATTGGGATAGAATTTTATGTACTGGGACTCTGGTGTTCTGTACAAATGAAGGCAAGCCCGAAGGCAAGCCCTCTCAAACACCCGAATCTTTTCCAACAAGCTTGCTCCCACGTTGAACCACACGGGGCATCCATATACGAGCATGGGCCTAATGAGGGCCATGTAGCAGATTACCTTTACCCTTGCATCGAGTTGCTTGCTATAAAAAAGTCTCTTTGTAAGGGCAAAAGCACCTTTGGCTCTGGCCAGAGCAGCATCTATATGTTTGTTAAAATATAGATATTGGTCCAACCAGAGCCCCAGGTATCTGACTACACTTCGACTCGCAAGTGGCTGTCCGTGCGGTCCAACTATTGAGAACTTTCGCCAATTCTTTCTGGTATCCCTAGAGGCACCAGACAACGGCGTCCTAAAAAGAATGGTTTCCGATTTCTGGAAGTTGATCTTCAACTTCCAGTCATCGCAATATCGCTGAATCTTATCGAAGTCACGTTGCAAGAGCAGTGCTATGACCTCGATTTTTGATCCTGATCTGTACGCGATCAAGTCGTCTGCGTACGCTATGGCATGGTGTAGCGATCCCATGAGATCGCTCGTGTAAATGTTGAAAAGGATCGGCGAATTAACCGCACCTTGTTGCAGACCATTTTTAATTAGAAATGTTCCAGTAGAAGTCACATTGCCATTTTTGACGATGAACTGCCTACTGGTGAGCATGTTATGAAGTATGTACAGCAGTGGTTTACTTATGCCCAGCCTGCTTAGCTTGTAGAAGAGTCCCTCTAACCATACGGTGTCGAAGGCCTTCTCCAAGTCAATCAGGCAGGCACCCGTGCATTGGTTCTTGCTTTTGTTCCATTGGATATCCGATACCAGTTTAGACGCGGCATGAATTGTATCATGCCCCGCTTTAAAACCGAATTGGTTATCCGGAATTATATTACTGTTCTCAGTCCACTTAAGCAGGGCTCTATTGATTACCTTCTCGAATACCTTGCTGATGTTCGGAAGGAGACTTATCGACCGGAGATTTGCCGGATTGGAAGTGTCCTTACCCCTTTTGGGGATGGGTTGTATCAGTGCTGTTTTCCAATGCGCTGGATAATGTGCATTATTCAGCGCATTGTTAAACAGAGTGGTGTAAATGTCCACCGCTTCTAGAGGGAGATGTCGAAGCACAATGTTCGATATTCCATCGATTCCCACAGATTTCTTCCTCCTCAATGAATCAAAGATCGCTTGGAGCTCCACCTTCGATATGAACGGGGCCGAGAACCGATAGTCTCATCGTGGTATGGTCGTTGGCGAAAAAATAAACAAATATTGCTCATCAAATCAAAAGTGTGCAGTTGGCTTAAGTGATGATTCTATCTCGATGGATATTTTTTGAACTATCAAGTTATTTTATAAACAAACTGAATACAAAAATTGCTTGTGCAAAGAGAAAATAATTCGATTTAAAGTATGCACGCAAAAAGAGTGTGAAAGCTTTTTTGTTTTTCTTAATTTTTTTTTTTTTTTTTTTTTTAAATTTTTTACCTGTGAAAAACTAAGACAACGACTCCATGAAACTAAAGAAAAGTAAATTAACAACTTTATATTACGATACCCTTCACATTATCATTCAAATTGGAAACTTTAGTGTATAATTGAAGGTATTCAACACTTTCACACTATTTATGCATGCATACTTGTCGGTGTACATAACTTTTTACTATTTAAATACATATGTATGATAATAATCAATACACATGCTAAATGCCTAAAAGCATACAGGGGCAAATATTGAAAAAATAATGAAAATCTAATAGTATCACACATAAATAGCGAAATGTAATGAGAACCTGAAAGTATGCAAGCATAAAAATTGCGAAGTCTGTTTTTTTTTTTTTTTTACTCTTACCTTTTTCACCATTCTTACCTTTTCACCATTTATGCGCGATGCTATCAGGTGGTCATTAATATTCAGTATTTATGCTTGTATACTTTCAGGTATTTAGCAGCCGCCATTTTGCAAAACAATTATTGATTATTTTGTTACTACTTTTATTAAAATTCCTCTAATTGTTTATTATTAGCTTTAAACATTAAATAGTGAAGTGAAAGAAAACATTTCAAATTATCTGTGTTCTTACGTCAAAAATGAGATAATTTCAGTGATACGGTAGAACATTTTATTTCTTTATAATTTTGTTAATAATTTTTTTTTTTTTCTTCGCAAAATAACTTTGATTTTTATGTTAGTTAGGTAATTTTATACAAAAAGCTAAGAAAAAACAACACACACTTGAGCAAGACGTAGACATATGTAGTTATTAATTCATATTTGCCATATAATAGCAAATTCCAACTTTGTTACTACTCTGTTTTTAACAAAAATTTAAAATTCTTCTTAGGAATGATTGATATGGTCATACGAGAAGGTAGTAGCAAACACCTTCATTTCACACCTTCATTCCACACCTTTAATTATGGATTTTTACCTAAGCAACTTAGTCGAAAAAAAAAAAAAAAAAAAAAAATTTAAAAAAAAAAAAAAAAAAAAAAAAAAATTGGAAGAAAAAAAATATAAAATTTTAAATAATATATTTAATAACAAAAAGGAGGCACCATTGCCAACAACACGCGGTGTTCCCAAGCGGTCCCCCATCTAAGTACTAACCGCGCCCGACGATGCTTGATTTCGGTGATCGGACGAGAACCGATAGTTCGTTTTCGTTTCGTTTTTAGTGCATTTTTATTAATTCATTTATTTACTTACGTGCTAGACAAAACGCTTAAAACTAGCTTAACTAACTTAACTATTCTTATTCTAACTTACTGGCCCTATGCGGGCGCTCTAAGCTAAACCTAACACTTAAAACTATGTCTTTCGACGTAAAGAACTTGAAAATTTTCTGTTTAATTAAATTTTTTAATTTTAATTCTAACTAAGAAAATTGTACAAAAACTTAGTACATGAACTTGTTTTTGGGTGTTCTTACATACAAAACTTACAAATCTACCTTAAAATAAATCTTAAACTACCTTATTATTCTAAATTAGCCTATCTTAATCTACCTTACGTATTTTTATACGTAATTTTTTTTTTTGTTTTTTGTGTTTTTTTGTGTTTTTTTTTTGTATTTTTGCATCCAAGTGCTGTGGATTTATATATATATTTTTTTTTTTTTTTTTTTTTTTATTAAAATATTACTTACAAACTACTTACACTACCTAAACCTTAACCTATGTTAGTCGGCCATAGACAACAAACAGCCAACCTCAAACTTGCAACAGGCTACCCTGGATTAGGAGGAAACGACGAAGGAGTTTCCTCTCCTTCGGCTAGCCACCAGAAACGACCGTACTGACGTTGTACGTCCTCAACATCGCGACCCGATACCGCCCTACTAAACCGGAGACGCTCCACACTGCCGTGTGCAACGTCTCTGTCGTAGTTGAGTCGCCCATCCACAACTGTCCGAGCAAAGTGGAAGATTAGCGGCACCGCCAATCTGTCCTGGATCAGACCTTTCTTATCCAAATAGAGGAACGCCTCTGGGGGAACAAAGCCGTTAAGGCGCACTCTCTCGTGATACTCGTAATTGGGGTAATAAGCCCCAGAGATCAGGTTGTTCGTCGAGCTCATTGCTCTTGCAATGTGCCTTCGAATCAGCTTGATAACGAAATTATCCAATCTTATCAGGTTAGCCCCGTTGTATAGGACCTCATTGGGATAGAATTTTATGTACTGGGACTCTGGTGTTCTGTACAAATGAAGGCAAGCCCGAAGGCAAGCCCTCTCAAACACCCGAAACTTTTCCAACAAGCTTGCTCCCACGTTGAACCACACGGGGCATCCATATACGAGCATGGGCCTAATGAGGGCCATGTAGCAGATTACCTTTACCCTTGCATCGAGTTGCTTGCTATAAAAAAGTCTCTTTGTAAGGGCAAAAGCACCTTTGGCTCTGGCCAGAGCAGCATCTATATGTTTGTTAAAATACAGATATTGGTCCAACCAGAGCCCCAGGTATCTGACTACACTTCGACTCGCAAGTGGCTGTCCGTGCGGTCCAACTATTGAGAACTTTCGCCAATTCTTTCTGGTATCCCTAGAGGCACCAGACAACGGCGTCCTAAAAAGAATGGTTTCCGATTTTTGGAAGTTGATCTTCAACTTCCAGTCATCGCAATATCTCTGAATCTTATCGAAGTCACGTTGCAAGAGCAGTGCTATGACCTCGATTTTTGATCCTGATCTGTACGCGATCAAGTCGTCTGCGTACGCTATGGCATGGTGTAGTGATCCTATCAGATCGCTCGTGTAAATGTTGAAAAGGATCGGCGAATTAACCGCACCTTGTTGCAGACCATTTTTAATTAGAAATGTTCCAGTAGAAGTCACATTGCCATTTTTGACGATGAACTGCCTACTGGTGAGCATGTTATGAAGTATGTACAGCAGTGGTTTACTTATGCCCAGCCTGCTTAGCTTGTAGAAGAGTCCCTCTAACCATACGGTGTCGAAGGCCTTCTCCAAGTCAATCAGGCAGGCACCCGTGCATTGGTTCTTGCTTTTGTTCCATTGGATATCCGATACCAGTTTAGACGCGGCATGAATTGTATCATGCCCCGCTTTAAAACCGAATTGGTTATCCGGAATTATATTACTGTTCTCAGTCCACTTAAGCAGGGCTCTATTGATTACCTTCTCGAATACCTTGCTGATGTTCGGAAGGAGACTTATCGACCGGAGATTTGCCGGATTGGAAGTGTCCTTACCCCTTTTGGGGATGGGTTGTATCAGTGCTGTTTTCCAATGCGCTGGATAATGTGCATTATTCAGCGCATTGTTAAACAGAGTGGTGTAAATGTCCACCGCTTCTAGAGGGAGATGTCGAAGCACAATGTTCGATATTCCATCGATTCCCACAGATTTCTTCCTCCTCAATGAATCAAAGATCGCTTGGAGCTCCACCTTCGATATGAACGGGGCCGAGAACCGATAGTCTCATCGTGGTATGGTCGTTGGCGAAAAAATAAACAAATATTGCTCATCAAATCAAAAGAGAAAATAATTCGATTTAAAGTATGCACGCAAAAAGAGTGTGAAAGCTTTTTTGTTTTTCTTAATTTTTTTTTTTTTTTTTTTTAAATTTTTTACCTGTGAAAAACTAAGACAACGACTCCATGAAACTAAAGAAAAATAAATTAACAACTTTATATTACGATACCCTTCACATTATCATTCAAATTGGAAACTTTAGTGTATAATTGAAGGTATTCAACACTTTCACACTATTTATGCATGCATACTTGTCGGTGTACATAACTTTTTACTATTTAAATACATATGTATGATAATAATCAATACACATGCTAAATGCCTAAAAGCATACAGGGGCAAATATTGAAAAAATAATGAAAATCTAATAGTATCACACATAAATAGCGAAATGTAATGAGAACCTGAAAGTATGCAAGCATAAAAATTGCGAAGTCTGTTTTTTTTTTTTTTTTACTCTTACCTTTTTCACCATTCTTACCTTTTCACCATTTATGCGCGATGCTATCAGGTGGTCATTAATATTCAGTATTTATGCTTGTATACTTTCAGGTATTTAGCAGCCGCCATTTTGCAAAACAATTATTGATTATTTTGTTACTACTTTTATTAAAATTCCTCTAATTGTTTATTATTAGCTTTAAACATTAAATAGTGAAGTGAAAGAAAACATTTCAAATTATCTGTGTTCTTACGTCAAAAATGAGATAATTTCAGTGATACGGTAGAACATTTTATTTCTTTATAATTTTGTTAATAATTTTTTTTTTTTTCTTCGCAAAATAACTTTGATTTTTATGCTAGTTAGGTAATTTTATACAAAAAGCTAAGAAAAAACAACACACACTTGAGCAAGACGTAGACATATGTAGTTATTAATTCATATTTGCCATATAATAGCAAATTCCAACTTTGTTACTACTCTGTTTTTAACAAAAATTTAAAATTCTTCTTAGGAATGATTGATATGGTCATACGAGAAGGTAGTAGCAAACACCTTCATTTCACACCTTCATTCCACACCTTTAATTATGGATTTTTACCTAAGCAACTTAGTCGAAAAAAAAAAAAAAAAAAAAAAAATTAAAAAAAAAAAAAAAAAAAAAAAAATTGGAAGAAAAAAAATATAAAATTTTAAATAATATATTTAATAACAAAAAGGAGGCACCATTGCCAACAACACGCGGTGTTCCCAAGCGGTCCCCCATCTAAGTACTAACCGCGCCCGACGATGCTTGATTTCGGTGATCGGACGAGAACCGATAGTTTTCGTTTTTTTTTTTTTCGTTTTTAGTGCATTTTTATTAATTCATTTATTAACTTACGTGCTAGACAAAACGCTTAAAACTAGCTTAACTAACTTAACTATTCTTATTCTAACTTACTGGCCCTATGCGGGCGCTCTAGGTTAAACCTAATACTTAAAACTATGTCTTTCGACGTAAAGAACTTGAAAATTTTCTGTTTAATTAAATTCGAGAACCGATAGTCTCATCGTGGTATGGTCGTTGGCGAAAAAATAAACAAATATTGCTCATCAAATCAAAAGTGTGCAGTTGGCTTAAGTGATGATTCTATCTCGATGGATATTTTTTGAACTATCAAGTTATTTTATAAACAAACTGAATACAAAAATTGCTTGTGCAAAGAGAAAATAATTCGATTTAAAGTATGCACGCAAAAAGAGTGTGAAAGCTTTTTTGTTTTTCTTAATTTTTTTTTTTTTTTTTTTTTTTTAAATTTTTTACCTGTGAAAAACTAAGACAACGACTCCATGAAACTAAAGAAAAATAAATTAACAACTTTATATTACGATACCCTTCACATTATCATTCAAATTGGAAACTTTAGTGTATAATTGAAGGTATTCAACACTTTCACACTATTTATGCATGCAT
This sequence comes from Pocota personata, assembly GCA_963082735.1. Taxonomy (NCBI): domain Eukaryota; kingdom Metazoa; phylum Arthropoda; class Insecta; order Diptera; family Syrphidae; genus Pocota; species Pocota personata. Next base: position 73,053,104 of record OY720430.1, read on the forward strand.
ACTTGTCGGTGTACATAACTTTTTACTATTTAAATACATATGTATGATAATAATCAATACACATGCTAAATGCCTAAAAGCATACAGGGGCAAATATTGAAAAAATAATGAAAATCTAATAGTATCACACATAAATAGCGAAATGTAATGAGAACCTGAAAGTATGCAAGCATAAAAATTGCGAAGTCTGTTTTTTTTTTTTTTTTACTCTTACCTTTTTCACCATTCTTACCTTTTCACCATTTATGCGCGATGCTATCAGGTGGTCATTAATATTCAGTATTTATGCTTGTATACTTTCAGGTATTTAGCAGCCGCCATTTTGCAAAACAATTATTGATTATTTTGTTACTACTTTTATTAAAATTCCTCTAATTGTTTATTATTAGCTTTAAACATTAAATAGTGAAGTGAAAGAAAACATTTCAAATTATCTGTGTTCTTACGTCAAAAATGAGATAATTTCAGTGATACGGTAGAACATTTTATTTCTTTATAATTTTGTTAATAATTTTTTTTTTTTTCTTCGCAAAATAACTTTGATTTTTATGTTAGTTAGGTAATTTTATACAAAAAGCTAAGAAAAAACAACACACACTTGAGCAAGACGTAGACATATGTAGTTATTAATTCATATTTGCCATATAATAGCAAATTCCAACTTTGTTACTACTCTGTTTTTAACAAAAATTTAAAATTCTTCTTAGGAATGATTGATATGGTCATACGAGAAGGTAGTAGCAAACACCTTCATTTCACACCTTCATTCCACACCTTTAATTATGGATTTTTACCTAAGCAACTTAGTCGAAAAAAAAAAAAAAAAAAAAATAAATTTAAAAAAAAAAAAAAAAAAAAAAATTGGAAGAAAAAAAATATAAAATTTTAAATAATATATTTAATAACAAAAAGGAGGCACCATTGCCAACAACACGCGGTGTTCCCAAGCGGTCCCCATCTAAGTACTAACCGCGCCCGACGATGCTTGATTTCGGTGATCGGACGAGAACCGATAGTTTTCGTTTTTTTTTTTTTCGTTTTTAGTGCATTTTTATTAATTCATTTATTAACTTACGTGCTAGACAAAACGCTTAAAACTAGCTTAACTAACTTAACTATTCTTATTCTAACTTACTGGCCCTATGCGGGCGCTCTAGGTTAAACCTAATACTTAAAACTATGTCTTTCGACGTAAAGAACTTGAAAATTTTCTGTTTAATTAAATTCGAGAACCGATAGTCTCATCGTGGTATGGTCGTTGGCGAAAAAATAAACAAATATTGCTCATCAAATCAAAAGTGTGCAGTTGGCTTAAGTGATGATTCTATCTCGATGGATATTTTTTGAACTATCAAGTTATTTTATAAACAAACTGAATACAAAAATTGCTTGTGCAAAGAGAAAATAATTCGATTTAAAGTATGCACGCAAAAAGAGTGTGAAAGCTTTTTTGTTTTTCTTAATTTTTTTTTTTTTTTTAAATTTTTTACCTGTGAAAAACTAAGACAACGACTCCATGAAACTAAAGAAAAATAAATTAACAACTTTATATTACGATACCCTTCACATTATCATTCAAATTGGAAACTTTAGTGTATAATTGAAGGTATTCAACACTTTCACACTATTTATGATGCATACTTGTCGGTGTACATAACTTTTTACTATTTAAATACATATGTATGATAATAATCAATACACATGCTAAATGCCTAAAAGCATACAGGGGCAAATATTGAAAAAATAATGAAAATCTAATAGCATCACACATAAATAGCGAAATGTAATGAGAACCTGAAAGTATGCAAGCATAAAAATTGCGAAGTCTGTTTTTTTTTTTTTTTTACTCTTACCTTTTTCACCATTCTTACCTTTTCACCATTTATGCGCGATGCTATCAGGTGGTCATTAATATTCAGTATTTATGCTTGTATACTTTCAGGTATTTAGCAGCCGCCATTTTGCAAAACAATTATTGATTATTTTGTTACTACTTTTATTAAAATTCCTCTAATTGTTTATTATTAGCTTTAAACATTAAATAGTGAAGTGAAAGAAAACATTTCAAATTATCTGTGTTCTTACGTCAAAAATGAGATAATTTCAGTGATACGGTAGAACATTTTATTTCTTTATAATTTTGTTAATAATTTTTTTTTTTTTCTTCGCAAAATAACTTTGATTTTTATGTTAGTTAGGTAATTTTATACAAAAAGCTAAGAAAAAACAACACACACTTGAGCAAGACGTAGACATATGTAGTTATTAATTCATATTTGCCATATAATAGCAAATTCCAACTTTGTTACTACTCTGTTTTTAACAAAAATTTAAAATTCTTCTTAGGAATGATTGATATGGTCATACGAGAAGGTAGTAGCAAACACCTTCATTTCACACCTTCATTCCACACCTTCTTCATTCCACACCTTTAATTATGGATTTTTACCTAAGCAACTTAGTCGAAAAAAAAAAAAAAAAAAAAAAAATTTAAAAAAAAAAAAAAAAAAAAAAATTGGAAGAAAAAAAATATAAAATTTTAAATAATATATTTAATAACAAAAAGGAGGCACCATTGCCAACAACACGCGGTGTTCCCAAGCGGTCCCCCATCTAAGTACTAACCGCGCCCGACGATGCTTGATTTCGGTGATCGGACGAGAACCGATAGTTTTCGTTTTTTTTTTTTTCGTTTTTAGTGCATTTTTATTAATTCATTTATTAACTTACGTGCTAGACAAAACGCTTAAAACTAGCTTAACTAACTTAACTATTCTTATTCTAACTTACTGGCCCTATGCGGGCGCTCTAGGTTAAACCTAATACTTAAAACTATGTCTTTCGACGTAAAGAACTTGAAAATTTTCTGTTTAATTAAATTCGAGAACCGATAGTCTCATCGTGGTATGGTCGTTGGCGAAAAAATAAACAAATATTGCTCATCAAATCAAAAGTGTGCAGTTGGCTTAAGTGATGATTCTATCTCGATGGATATTTTTTGAACTATCAAGTTATTTTATAAACAAACTGAATACAAAAATTGCTTGTGCAAAGAGAAAATAATTCGATTTAAAGTATGCACGCAAAAAGAGTGTGAAAGCTTTTTTGTTTTTCTTAATTTTTTTTTTTTTTTTTTTTTTAATTTTTTACCTGTGAAAAACTAAGACAACGACTCCATGAAACTAAAGAAAAATAAATTAACAACTTTATATTACGATACCCTTCACATTATCATTCAAATTGGAAACTTTAGTGTATAATTGAAGGTATTCAACACTTTCACACTATTTATGCATGCATACTTGTCGGTGTACATAACTTTTTACTATTTAAATACATATGTATGATAATAATCAATACACATGCTAAATGCCTAAAAGCATACAGGGGCAAATATTGAAAAAATAATGAAAATCTAATAGTATCACACATAAATAGCGAAATGTAATGAGAACCTGAAAGTATGCAAGCATAAAAATTGCGAAGTCTGTTTTTTTTTTTTTTTTACTCTTACCTTTTTCACCATTCTTACCTTTTCACCATTTATGCGCGATGCTATCAGGTGGTCATTAATATTCAGTATTTATGCTTGTATACTTTCAGGTATTTAGCAGCCGCCATTTTGCAAAACAATTATTGATTATTTTGTTACTACTTTTATTAAAATTCCTCTAATTGTTTATTATTAGCTTTAAACATTAAATAGTGAAGTGAAAGAAAACATTTCAAATTATCTGTGTTCTTACGTCAAAAATGAGATAATTTCAGTGATACGGTAGAACATTTTATTTCTTTATAATTTTGTTAATAATTTTTTTTTTTTTCTTCGCAAAATAACTTTGATTTTTATGTTAGTTAGGTAATTTTATACAAAAAGCTAAGAAAAAACAACACACACTTGAGCAAGACGTAGACATATGTAGTTATTAATTCATATTTGCCATATAATAGCAAATTCCAACTTTGTTACTACTCTGTTTTTAACAAAAATTTAAAATTCTTCTTAGGAATGATTGATATGGTCATACGAGAAGGTAGTAGCAAACACCTTCATTTCACACCTTCATTCCACACCTTTAATTATGGATTTTTACCTAAGCAACTTAGTCGAAAAAAAAAAAAAAAAAAAAATAAATTTAAAAAAAAAAAAAAAAAAAAAAAATTGGAAGAAAAAAAATATAAAATTTTAAATAATATATTTAATAACAAAAAGGAGGCACCATTGCCAACAACACGCGGTGTTCCCAAGCGGTCCCCCATCTAAGTACTAACCGCGCCCGACGATGCTTGATTTCGGTGATCGGACGAGAACCGATAGTTTTCGTTTTTTTTTTTTTCGTTTTTAGTGCATTTTTATTAATTCATTTATTAACTTACGTGCTAGACAAAACGCTTAAAACTAGCTTAACTAACTTAACTATTCTTATTCTAACTTACTGGCCCTATGCGGGCGCTCTAGGTTAAACCTAATACTTAAAACTATGTCTTTCGACGTAAAGAACTTGAAAATTTTCTGTTTAATTAAATTCGAGAACCGATAGTCTCATCGTGGTATGGTCGTTGGCGAAAAAATAAACAAATATTGCTCATCAAATCAAAAGTGTGCAGTTGGCTTAAGTGATGATTCTATCTCGATGGATATTTTTTGAACTATCAAGTTATTTTATAAACAAACTGAATACAAAAATTGCTTGTGCAAAGAGAAAATAATTCGATTTAAAGTATGCACGCAAAAAGAGTGTGAAAGCTTTTTTGTTTTTCTTAATTTTTTTTTTTTTTTTTTTTTTAATTTTTTACCTGTGAAAAACTAAGACAACGACTCCATGAAACTAAAGAAAAATAAATTAACAACTTTATATTACGATACCCTTCACATTATCATTCAAATTGGAAACTTTAGTGTATAATTGAAGGTATTCAACACTTTCACACTATTTATGCATGCATACTTGTCGGTGTACATAACTTTTTACTATTTAAATACATATGTATGATAATAATCAATACACATGCTAAATGCCTAAAAGCATACAGGGGCAAATATTGAAAAAATAATGAAAATCTAATAGTATCACACATAAATAGCGAAATGTAATGAGAACCTGAAAGTATGCAAGCATAAAAATTGCGAAGTCTGTTTTTTTTTTTTTTTTACTCTTACCTTTTTCACCATTCTTACCTTTTCACCATTTATGCGCGATGCTATCAGGTGGTCATTAATATTCAGTATTTATGCTTGTATACTTTCAGGTATTTAGCAGCCGCCATTTTGCAAAACAATTATTGATTATTTTGTTACTACTTTTATTAAAATTCCTCTAATTGTTTATTATTAGCTTTAAACATTAAATAGTGAAGTGAAAGAAAACATTTCAAATTATCTGTGTTCTTACGTCAAAAATGAGATAATTTCAGTGATACGGTAGAACATTTTATTTCTTTATAATTTTGTTAATAATTTTTTTTTTTTTCTTCGCAAAATAACTTTGATTTTTATGTTAGTTAGGTAATTTTATACAAAAAGCTAAGAAAAAACAACACACACTTGAGCAAGACGTAGACATATGTAGTTATTAATTCATATTTGCCATATAATAGCAAATTCCAACTTTGTTACTACTCTGTTTTTAACAAAAATTTAAAATTCTTCTTAGGAATGATTGATATGGTCATACGAGAAGGTAGTAGCAAACACCTTCATTTCACACCTTCATTCCACACCTTTAATTATGGATTTTTACCTAAGCAACTTAGTCGAAAAAAAAAAAAAAAAAAAAAAAATTTAAAAAAAAAAAAAAAAAAAAAAAATTGGAAGAAAAAAAATATAAAATTTTAAATAATATATTTAATAACAAAAAGGAGGCACCATTGCCAACAACACGCGGTGTTCCCAAGCGGTCCCCCATCTAAGTACTAACCGCGCCCGACGATGCTTGATTTCGGTGATCGGACGAGAACCGATAGTTTTCGTTTTTTTTTTTTTCGTTTTTAGTGCATTTTTATTAATTCATTTATTAACTTACGTGCTAGACAAAACGCTTAAAACTAGCTTAACTAACTTAACTATTCTTATTCTAACTTACTGGCCCTATGCGGGCGCTCTAGGTTAAACCTAATACTTAAAACTATGTCTTTCGACGTAAAGAACTTGAAAATTTTCTGTTTAATTAAATTCGAGAACCGATAGTCTCATCGTGGTATGGTCGTTGGCGAAAAAATAAACAAATATTGCTCATCAAATCAAAAGTGTGCAGTTGGCTTAAGTGATGATTCTATCTCGATGGATATTTTTTGAACTATCAAGTTATTTTATAAACAAACTGAATACAAAAATTGCTTGTGCAAAGAGAAAATAATTCGATTTAAAGTATGCACGCAAAAAGAGTGTGAAAGCTTTTTTGTTTTTCTTAATTTTTTTTTTTTTTTTTTTTTTAATTTTTTACCTGTGAAAAACTAAGACAACGACTCCATGAAACTAAAGAAAAATAAATTAACAACTTTATATTACGATACCCTTCACATTATCATTCAAATTGGAAACTTTAGTGTATAATTGAAGGTATTCAACACTTTCACACTATTTATGCATGCATACTTGTCGGTGTACATAACTTTTTACTATTTAAATACATATGTATGATAATAATCAATACACATGCTAAATGCCTAAAAGCATACAGGGGCAAATATTGAAAAAATAATGAAAATCTAATAGTATCACACATAAATAGCGAAATGTAATGAGAACCTGAAAGTATGCAAGCATAAAAATTGCGAAGTCTGTTTTTTTTTTTTTTTTACTCTTACCTTTTTCACCATTCTTACCTTTTCACCATTTATGCGCGATGCTATCAGGTGGTCATTAATATTCAGTATTTATGCTTGTATACTTTCAGGTATTTAGCAGCCGCCATTTTGCAAAACAATTATTGATTATTTTGTTACTACTTTTATTAAAATTCCTCTAATTGTTTATTATTAGCTTTAAACATTAAATAGTGAAGTGAAAGAAAACATTTCAAATTATCTGTGTTCTTACGTCAAAAATGAGATAATTTCAGTGATACGGTAGAACATTTTATTTCTTTATAATTTTGTTAATAATTTTTTTTTTTTTCTTCGCAAAATAACTTTGATTTTTATGTTAGTTAGGTAATTTTATACAAAAAGCTAAGAAAAAACAACACACACTTGAGCAAGACGTAGACATATGTAGTTATTAATTCATATTTGCCATATAATAGCAAATTCCAACTTTGTTACTACTCTGTTTTTAACAAAAATTTAAAATTCTTCTTAGGAATGATTGATATGGTCATACGAGAAGGTAGTAGCAAACACCTTCATTTCACACCTTCATTCCACACCTTTAATTATGGATTTTTACCTAAGCAACTTAGTCGAAAAAAAAAAAAAAAAAAAAAAAATTTAAAAAAAAAAAAAAAAAAAAAAAAATTGGAAGAAAAAAAATATAAAATTTTAAATAATATATTTAATAACAAAAAGGAGGCACCATTGCCAACAACACGCGGTGTTCCCAAGCGGTCCCCCATCTAAGTACTAACCGCGCCCGACGATGCTTGATTTCGGTGATCGGACGAGAACCGATAGTTTTCGTTTTTTTTTTTTTCGTTTTTAGTGCATTTTTATTAATTCATTTATTAACTTACGTGCTAGACAAAACGCTTAAAACTAGCTTAACTAACTTAACTATTCTTATTCTAACTTACTGGCCCTATGCGGGCGCTCTAGGTTAAACCTAATACTTAAAACTATGTCTTTCGACGTAAAGAACTTGAAAATTTTCTGTTTAATTAAATTCGAGAACCGATAGTCTCATCGTGGTATGGTCGTTGGCGAAAAAATAAACAAATATTGCTCATCAAATCAAAAGTGTGCAGTTGGCTTAAGTGATGATTCTATCTCGATGGATATTTTTTGAACTATCAAGTTATTTTATAAACAAACTGAATACAAAAATTGCTTGTGCAAAGAGAAAATAATTCGATTTAAAGTATGCACGCAAAAAGAGTGTGAAAGCTTTTTTGTTTTTCTTAATTTTTTTTTTTTTTTTTTTTTTAATTTTTTACCTGTGAAAAACTAAGACAACGACTCCATGAAACTAAAGAAAAATAAATTAACAACTTTATATTACGATACCCTTCACATTATCATTCAAATTGGAAACTTTAGTGTATAATTGAAGGTATTCAACACTTTCACACTATTTATGCATGCATACTTGTCGGTGTACATAACTTTTTACTATTTAAATACATATGTATGATAATAATCAATACACATGCTAAATGCCTAAAAGCATACAGGGGCAAATATTGAAAAAATAATGAAAATCTAATAGTATCACACATAAATAGCGAAATGTAATGAGAACCTGAAAGTATGCAAGCATAAAAATTGCGAAGTCTGTTTTTTTTTTTTTTTTACTCTTACCTTTTTCACCATTCTTACCTTTTCACCATTTATGCGCGATGCTATCAGGTGGTCATTAATATTCAGTATTTATGCTTGTATACTTTCAGGTATTTAGCAGCCGCCATTTTGCAAAACAATTATTGATTATTTTGTTACTACTTTTATTAAAATTCCTCTAATTGTTTATTATTAGCTTTAAACATTAAATAGTGAAGTGAAAGAAAACATTTCAAATTATCTGTGTTCTTACGTCAAAAATGAGATAATTTCAGTGATACGGTAGAACATTTTATTTCTTTATAATTTTGTTAATAATTTTTTTTTTTTTCTTCGCAAAATAACTTTGATTTTTATGTTAGTTAGGTAATTTTATACAAAAAGCTAAGAAAAAACAACACACACTTGAGCAAGACGTAGACATATGTAGTTATTAATTCATATTTGCCATATAATAGCAAATTCCAACTTTGTTACTACTCTGTTTTTAACAAAAATTTAAAATTCTTCTTAGGAATGATTGATATGGTCATACGAGAAGGTAGTAGCAAACACCTTCATTTCACACCTTCATTCCACACCTTTAATTATGGATTTTTACCTAAGCAACTTAGTCGAAAAAAAAAAAAAAAAAAAAAAAATTTAAAAAAAAAAAAAAAAAAAAAAAAATTGGAAGAAAAAAAATATAAAATTTTAAATAATATATTTAATAACAAAAAGGAGGCACCATTGCCAACAACACGCGGTGTTCCCAAGCGGTCCCCCATCTAAGTACTAACCGCGCCCGACGATGCTTGATTTCGGTGATCGGACGAGAACCGATAGTTTTCGTTTTTTTTTTTTTCGTTTTTAGTGCATTTTTATTAATTCATTTATTAACTTACGTGCTAGACAAAACGCTTAAAACTAGCTTAACTAACTTAACTATTCTTATTCTAACTTACTGGCCCTATGCGGGCGCTCTAGGTTAAACCTAATACTTAAAACTATGTCTTTCGACGTAAAGAACTTGAAAATTTTCTGTTTAATTAAATTCGAGAACCGATAGTCTCATCGTGGTATGGTCGTTGGCGAAAAAATAAACAAATATTGCTCATCAAATCAAAAGTGTGCAGTTGGCTTAAGTGATGATTCTATCTCGATGGATATTTTTTGAACTATCAAGTTATTTTATAAACAAACTGAATACAAAAATTGCTTGTGCAAAGAGAAAATAATTCGATTTAAAGTATGCACGCAAAAAGAGTGTGAAAGCTTTTTTGTTTTTCTTAATTTTTTTTTTTTTTTTTTTTTTAATTTTTTACCTGTGAAAAACTAAGACAACGACTCCATGAAACTAAAGAAAAATAAATTAACAACTTTATATTACGATACCCTTCACATTATCATTCAAATTGGAAACTTTAGTGTATAATTGAAGGTATTCAACACTTTCACACTATTTATGCATGCATACTTGTCGGTGTACATAACTTTTTACTATTTAAATACATATGTATGATAATAATCAATACACATGCTAAATGCCTAAAAGCATACAGGGGCAAATATTGAAAAAATAATGAAAATCTAATAGTATCACACATAAATAGCGAAATGTAATGAGAACCTGAAAGTATGCAAGCATAAAAATTGCGAAGTCTGTTTTTTTTTTTTTTTTACTCTTACCTTTTTCACCATTCTTACCTTTTCACCATTTATGCGCGATGCTATCAGGTGGTCATTAATATTCAGTATTTATGCTTGTATACTTTCAGGTATTTAGCAGCCGCCATTTTGCAAAACAATTATTGATTATTTTGTTACTACTTTTATTAAAATTCCTCTAATTGTTTATTATTAGCTTTAAACATTAAATAGTGAAGTGAAAGAAAACATTTCAAATTATCTGTGTTCTTACGTCAAAAATGAGATAATTTCAGTGATACGGTAGAACATTTTATTTCTTTATAATTTTGTTAATAATTTTTTTTTTTTTCTTCGCAAAATAACTTTGATTTTTATGTTAGTTAGGTAATTTTATACAAAAAGCTAAGAAAAAACAACACACACTTGAGCAAGACGTAGACATATGTAGTTATTAATTCATATTTGCCATATAATAGCAAATTCCAACTTTGTTACTACTCTGTTTTTAACAAAAATTTAAAATTCTTCTTAGGAATGATTGATATGGTCATACGAGAAGGTAGTAGCAAACACCTTCATTTCACACCTTCATTCCACACCTTTAATTATGGATTTTTACCTAAGCAACTTAGTCGAAAAAAAAAAAAAAAAAAAAAAAATTTAAAAAAAAAAAAATTGGAAGAAAAAAAATATAAAATTTTAAATAATATATTTAATAACAAAAAGGAGGCACCATTGCCAACAACACGCGGTGTTCCCAAGCGGTCCCCCATCTAAGTACTAACCGCGCCCGACGATGCTTGATTTCGGTGATCGGACGAGAACCGATAGTTTTCGTTTTTTTTTTTTTCGTTTTTAGTGCATTTTTATTAATTCATTTATTAACTTACGTGCTAGACAAAACGCTTAAAACTAGCTTAACTAACTTAACTATTCTTATTCTAACTTACTGGCCCTATGCGGGCGCTCTAGGTTAAACCTAATACTTAAAACTATGTCTTTCGACGTAAAGAACTTGAAAATTTTCTGTTTAATTAAATTCGAGAACCGATAGTCTCATCGTGGTATGGTCGTTGGCGAAAAAATAAACAAATATTGCTCATCAAATCAAAAGTGTGCAGTTGGCTTAAGTGATGATTCTATCTCGATGGATATTTTTTGAACTATCAAGTTATTTTATAAACAAACTGAATACAAAAATTGCTTGTGCAAAGAGAAAATAATTCGATTTAAAGTATGCACGCAAAAAGAGTGTGAAAGCTTTTTTGTTTTTCTTAATTTTTTTTTTTTTTTTTTTTAAATTTTTTACCTGTGAAAAACTAAGACAACGACTCCATGAAACTAAAGAAAAATAAATTAACAACTTTATATTACGATACCCTTCACATTATCATTCAAATTGGAAACTTTAGTGTATAATTGAAGGTATTCAACACTTTCACACTATTTATGCATGCATACTTGTCGGTGTACATAACTTTTTACTATTTAAATACATATGTATGATAATAATCAATACACATGCTAAATGCCTAAAAGCATACAGGGGCAAATATTGAAAAAATAATGAAAATCTAATAGCATCACACATAAATAGCGAAATGTAATGAGAACCTGAAAGTATGCAAGCATAAAAATTGCGAAGTCTGTTTTTTTTTTTTTTTTACTCTTACCTTTTTCACCATTCTTACCTTTTCACCATTTATGCGCGATGCTATCAGGTGGTCATTAATATTCAGTATTTATGCTTGTATACTTTCAGGTATTTAGCAGCCGCCATTTTGCAAAACAATTATTGATTATTTTGTTACTACTTTTATTAAAATTCCTCTAATTGTTTATTATTAGCTTTAAACATTAAATAGTGAAGTGAAAGAAAACATTTCAAATTATCTGTGTTCTTACGTCAAAAATGAGATAATTTCAGTGATACGGTAGAACATTTTATTTCTTTATAATTTTGTTAATAATTTTTTTTTTTTTCTTCGCAAAATAACTTTGATTTTTATGTTAGTTAGGTAATTTTATACAAAAAGCTAAGAAAAAACAACACACACTTGAGCAAGACGTAGACATATGTAGTTATTAATTCATATTTGCCATATAATAGCAAATTCCAACTTTGTTACTACTCTGTTTTTAACAAAAATTTAAAATTCTTCTTAGGAATGATTGATATGGTCATACGAGAAGGTAGTAGCAAACACCTTCATTTCACTCCACACCTTTAATTATGGATTTTTACCTAAGCAACTTAGTCGAAAAAAAAAAAAAAAAAAAAAAAATTTAAAAAAAAAAAAAAAAAAAAAAATTGGAAGAAAAAAAATATAAAATTTTAAATAATATATTTAATAACAAAAAGGAGGCACCATTGCCAACAACACGCGGTGTTCCCAAGCGGTCCCCCATCTAAGTACTAACCGCGCCCGACGATGCTTGATTTCGGTGATCGGACGAGAACCGATAGTTTTCGTTTTTTTTTTTTTCGTTTTTAGTGCATTTTTATTAATTCATTTATTAACTTACGTGCTAGACAAAACGCTTAAAACTAGCTTAACTAACTTAACTATTCTTATTCTAACTTACTGGCCCTATGCGGGCGCTCTAGGTTAAACCTAATACTTAAAACTATGTCTTTCGACGTAAAGAACTTGAAAATTTTCTGTTTAATTAAATTCGAGAACCGATAGTCTCATCGTGGTATGGTCGTTGGCGAAAAAATAAACAAATATTGCTCATCAAATCAAAAGTGTGCAGTTGGCTTAAGTGATGATTCTATCTCGATGGATATTTTTTGAACTATCAAGTTATTTTATAAACAAACTGAATACAAAAATTGCTTGTGCAAAGAGAAAATAATTCGATTTAAAGTATGCACGCAAAAAGAGTGTGAAAGCTTTTTTGTTTTTCTTAATTTTTTTTTTTTTTTTTTTTTTAATTTTTTACCTGTGAAAAACTAAGACAACGACTCCATGAAACTAAAGAAAAATAAATTAACAACTTTATATTACGATACCCTTCACATTATCATTCAAATTGGAAACTTTAGTGTATAATTGAAGGTATTCAACACTTTCACACTATTTATGCATGCATACTTGTCGGTGTACATAACTTTTTACTATTTAAATACATATGTATGATAATAATCAATACACATGCTAAATGCCTAAAAGCATACAGGGGCAAATATTGAAAAAATAATGAAAATCTAATAGTATCACACATAAATAGCGAAATGTAATGAGAACCTGAAAGTATGCAAGCATAAAAATTGCGAAGTCTGTTTTTTTTTTTTTTTTACTCTTACCTTTTTCACCATTCTTACCTTTTCACCATTTATGCGCGATGCTATCAGGTGGTCATTAATATTCAGTATTTATGCTTGTATACTTTCAGGTATTTAGCAGCCGCCATTTTGCAAAACAATTATTGATTATTTTGTTACTACTTTTATTAAAATTCCTCTAATTGTTTATTATTAGCTTTAAACATTAAATAGTGAAGTGAAAGAAAACATTTCAAATTATCTGTGTTCTTACGTCAAAAATGAGATAATTTCAGTGATACGGTAGAACATTTTATTTCTTTATAATTTTGTTAATAATTTTTTTTTTTTTCTTCGCAAAATAACTTTGATTTTTATGTTAGTTAGGTAATTTTATACAAAAAGCTAAGAAAAAACAACACACACTTGAGCAAGACGTAGACATATGTAGTTATTAATTCATATTTGCCATATAATAGCAAATTCCAACTTTGTTACTACTCTGTTTTTAACAAAAATTTAAAATTCTTCTTAGGAATGATTGATATGGTCATACGAGAAGGTAGTAGCAAACACCTTCATTTCACACCTTCATTCCACACCTTTAATTATGGATTTTTACCTAAGCAACTTAGTCGAAAAAAAAAAAAAAAAAAAAATAAATTTAAAAAAAAAAAAAAAAAAAAAAAATTGGAAGAAAAAAAATATAAAATTTTAAATAATATATTTAATAACAAAAAGGAGGCACCATTGCCAACAACACGCGGTGTTCCCAAGCGGTCCCCCATCTAAGTACTAACCGCGCCCGACGATGCTTGATTTCGGTGATCGGACGAGAACCGATAGTTTTCGTTTTTTTTTTTTTCGTTTTTAGTGCATTTTTATTAATTCATTTATTAACTTACGTGCTAGACAAAACGCTTAAAACTAGCTTAACTAACTTAACTATTCTTATTCTAACTTACTGGCCCTATGCGGGCGCTCTAGGTTAAACCTAATACTTAAAACTATGTCTTTCGACGTAAAGAACTTGAAAATTTTCTGTTTAATTAAATTCGAGAACCGATAGTCTCATCGTGGTATGGTCGTTGGCGAAAAAATAAACAAATATTGCTCATCAAATCAAAAGTGTGCAGTTGGCTTAAGTGATGATTCTATCTCGATGGATATTTTTTGAACTATCAAGTTATTTTATAAACAAACTGAATACAAAAATTGCTTGTGCAAAGAGAAAATAATTCGATTTAAAGTATGCACGCAAAAAGAGTGTGAAAGCTTTTTTGTTTTTCTTAATTTTTTTTTTTTTTTTTTTTTTAATTTTTTACCTGTGAAAAACTAAGACAACGACTCCATGAAACTAAAGAAAAATAAATTAACAACTTTATATTACGATACCCTTCACATTATCATTCAAATTGGAAACTTTAGTGTATAATTGAAGGTATTCAACACTTTCACACTATTTATGCATGCATACTTGTCGGTGTACATAACTTTTTACTATTTAAATACATATGTATGATAATAATCAATACACATGCTAAATGCCTAAAAGCATACAGGGGCAAATATTGAAAAAATAATGAAAATCTAATAGTATCACACATAAATAGCGAAATGTAATGAGAACCTGAAAGTATGCAAGCATAAAAATTGCGAAGTCTGTTTTTTTTTTTTTTTTACTCTTACCTTTTTCACCATTCTTACCTTTTCACCATTTATGCGCGATGCTATCAGGTGGTCATTAATATTCAGTATTTATGCTTGTATACTTTCAGGTATTTAGCAGCCGCCATTTTGCAAAACAATTATTGATTATTTTGTTACTACTTTTATTAAAATTCCTCTAATTGTTTATTATTAGCTTTAAACATTAAATAGTGAAGGTGAAAGAAAACATTTCAAATTATCTGTGTTCTTACGTCAAAAATGAGATAATTTCAGTGATACGGTAGAACATTTTATTTCTTTATAATTTTGTTAATAATTTTTTTTTTTTTCTTCGCAAAATAACTTTGATTTTTATGTTAGTTAGGTAATTTTATACAAAAAGCTAAGAAAAAACAACACACACTTGAGCAAGACGTAGACATATGTAGTTATTAATTCATATTTGCCATATAATAGCAAATTCCAACTTTGTTACTACTCTGTTTTTAACAAAAATTTAAAATTCTTCTTAGGAATGATTGATATGGTCATACGAGAAGGTAGTAGCAAACACCTTCATTTCACACCTTCATTCCACACCTTTAATTATGGATTTTTACCTAAGCAACTTAGTCGAAAAAAAAAAAAAAAAAAAAAAAATTTAAAAAAAAAAAAAAAAAAAAAAAAATTGGAAGAAAAAAAATATAAAATTTTAAATAATATATTTAATAACAAAAAGGAGGCACCATTGCCAACAACACGCGGTGTTCCCAAGCGGTCCCCCATCTAAGTACTAACCGCGCCCGACGATGCTTGATTTCGGTGATCGGACGAGAACCGATAGTTTTCGTTTTTTTTTTTTTCGTTTTTAGTGCATTTTTATTAATTCATTTATTAACTTACGTGCTAGACAAAACGCTTAAAACTAGCTTAACTAACTTAACTATTCTTATTCTAACTTACTGGCCCTATGCGGGCGCTCTAGGTTAAACCTAATACTTAAAACTATGTCTTTCGACGTAAAGAACTTGAAAATTTTCTGTTTAATTAAATTCGAGAACCGATAGTCTCATCGTGGTATGGTCGTTGGCGAAAAAATAAACAAATATTGCTCATCAAATCAAAAGTGTGCAGTTGGCTTAAGTGATGATTCTATCTCGATGGATATTTTTTGAACTATCAAGTTATTTTATAAACAAACTGAATACAAAAATTGCTTGTGCAAAGAGAAAATAATTCGATTTAAAGTATGCACGCAAAAAGAGTGTGAAAGCTTTTTTGTTTTTCTTAATTTTTTTTTTTTTTTTTTTTTTAATTTTTTACCTGTGAAAAACTAAGACAACGACTCCATGAAACTAAAGAAAAATAAATTAACAACTTTATATTACGATACCCTTCACATTATCATTCAAATTGGAAACTTTAGTGTATAATTGAAGGTATTCAACACTTTCACACTATTTATGCATGCATACTTGTCGGTGTACATAACTTTTTACTATTTAAATACATATGTATGATAATAATCAATACACATGCTAAATGCCTAAAAGCATACAGGGGCAAATATTGAAAAAATAATGAAAATCTAATAGTATCACACATAAATAGCGAAATGTAATGAGAACCTGAAAGTATGCAAGCATAAAAATTGCGAAGTCTGTTTTTTTTTTTTTTTTACTCTTACCTTTTTCACCATTCTTACCTTTTCACCATTTATGCGCGATGCTATCAGGTGGTCATTAATATTCAGTATTTATGCTTGTATACTTTCAGGTATTTAGCAGCCGCCATTTTGCAAAACAATTATTGATTATTTTGTTACTACTTTTATTAAAATTCCTCTAATTGTTTATTATTAGCTTTAAACATTAAATAGTGAAGTGAAAGAAAACATTTCAAATTATCTGTGTTCTTACGTCAAAAATGAGATAATTTCAGTGATACGGTAGAACATTTTATTTCTTTATAATTTTGTTAATAATTTTTTTTTTTTTCTTCGCAAAATAACTTTGATTTTTATGTTAGTTAGGTAATTTTATACAAAAAGCTAAGAAAAAACAACACACACTTGAGCAAGACGTAGACATATGTAGTTATTAATTCATATTTGCCATATAATAGCAAATTCCAACTTTGTTACTACTCTGTTTTTAACAAAAATTTAAAATTCTTCTTAGGAATGATTGATATGGTCATACGAGAAGGTAGTAGCAAACACCTTCATTTCACACCTTCATTCCACACCTTTAATTATGGATTTTTACCTAAGCAACTTAGTCGAAAAAAAAAAAAAAAAAAAAAAAATTTAAAAAAAAAAAAAAAAAAAAAAAAATTGGAAGAAAAAAAATATAAAATTTTAAATAATATATTTAATAACAAAAAGGAGGCACCATTGCCAACAACACGCGGTGTTCCCAAGCGGTCCCCCATCTAAGTACTAACCGCGCCCGACGATGCTTGATTTCGGTGATCGGACGAGAACCGATAGTTTTCGTTTTTTTTTTTTTCGTTTTTAGTGCATTTTTATTAATTCATTTATTAACTTACGTGCTAGACAAAACGCTTAAAACTAGCTTAACTAACTTAACTATTCTTATTCTAACTTACTGGCCCTATGCGGGCGCTCTAGGTTAAACCTAATACTTAAAACTATGTCTTTCGACGTAAAGAACTTGAAAATTTTCTGTTTAATTAAATTCGAGAACCGATAGTCTCATCGTGGTATGGTCGTTGGCGAAAAAATAAACAAATATTGCTCATCAAATCAAAAGTGTGCAGTTGGCTTAAGTGATGATTCTATCTCGATGGATATTTTTTGAACTATCAAGTTATTTTATAAACAAACTGAATACAAAAATTGCTTGTGCAAAGAGAAAATAATTCGATTTAAAGTATGCACGCAAAAAGAGTGTGAAAGCTTTTTTGTTTTTCTTAATTTTTTTTTTTTTTTTTTTTTAATTTTTTACCTGTGAAAAACTAAGACAACGACTCCATGAAACTAAAGAAAAATAAATTAACAACTTTATATTACGATACCCTTCACATTATCATTCAAATTGGAAACTTTAGTGTATAATTGAAGGTATTCAACACTTTCACACTATTTATGCATGCATACTTGTCGGTGTACATAACTTTTTACTATTTAAATACATATGTATGATAATAATCAATACACATGCTAAATGCCTAAAAGCATACAGGGGCAAATATTGAAAAAATAATGAAAATCTAATAGTATCACACATAAATAGCGAAATGTAATGAGAACCTGAAAGTATGCAAGCATAAAAATTGCGAAGTCTGTTTTTTTTTTTTTTTTACTCTTACCTTTTTCACCATTCTTACCTTTTCACCATTTATGCGCGATGCTATCAGGTGGTCATTAATATTCAGTATTTATGCTTGTATACTTTCAGGTATTTAGCAGCCGCCATTTTGCAAAACAATTATTGATTATTTTGTTACTACTTTTATTAAAATTCCTCTAATTGTTTATTATTAGCTTTAAACATTAAATAGTGAAGTGAAAGAAAACATTTCAAATTATCTGTGTTCTTACGTCAAAAATGAGATAATTTCAGTGATACGGTAGAACATTTTATTTCTTTATAATTTTGTTAATAATTTTTTTTTTTTTCTTCGCAAAATAACTTTGATTTTTATGTTAGTTAGGTAATTTTATACAAAAAGCTAAGAAAAAACAACACACACTTGAGCAAGACGTAGACATATGTAGTTATTAATTCATATTTGCCATATAATAGCAAATTCCAACTTTGTTACTACTCTGTTTTTAACAAAAATTTAAAATTCTTCTTAGGAATGATTGATATGGTCATACGAGAAGGTAGTAGCAAACACCTTCATTTCACACCTTCATTCCACACCTTTAATTATGGATTTTTACCTAAGCAACTTAGTCGAAAAAAAAAAAAAAAAAAAAAAAATTTAAAAAAAAAAAAAAAAAAAAAAAATTGGAAGAAAAAAAATATAAAATTTTAAATAATATATTTAATAACAAAAAGGAGGCACCATTGCCAACAACACGCGGTGTTCCCAAGCGGTCCCCCATCTAAGTACTAACCGCGCCCGACGATGCTTGATTTCGGTGATCGGACGAGAACCGATAGTTTTCGTTTTTTTTTTTTTCGTTTTTAGTGCATTTTTATTAATTCATTTATTAACTTACGTGCTAGACAAAACGCTTAAAACTAGCTTAACTAACTTAACTATTCTTATTCTAACTTACTGGCCCTATGCGGGCGCTCTAGGTTAAACCTAATACTTAAAACTATGTCTTTCGACGTAAAGAACTTGAAAATTTTCTGTTTAATTAAATTCGAGAACCGATAGTCTCATCGTGGTATGGTCGTTGGCGAAAAAATAAACAAATATTGCTCATCAAATCAAAAGTGTGCAGTTGGCTTAAGTGATGATTCTATCTCGATGGATATTTTTTGAACTATCAAGTTATTTTATAAACAAACTGAATACAAAAATTGCTTGTGCAAAGAGAAAATAATTCGATTTAAAGTATGCACGCAAAAAGAGTGTGAAAGCTTTTTTGTTTTTCTTAATTTTTTTTTTTTTTTTTTTTTAAATTTTTTACCTGTGAAAAACTAAGACAACGACTCCATGAAACTAAAGAAAAATAAATTAACAACTTTATATTACGATACCCTTCACATTATCATTCAAATTGGAAACTTTAGTGTATAATTGAAGGTATTCAACACTTTCACACTATTTATGCATGCATACTTGTCGGTGTACATAACTTTTTACTATTTAAATACATATGTATGATAATAATCAATACACATGCTAAATGCCTAAAAGCATACAGGGGCAAATATTGAAAAAATAATGAAAATCTAATAGCATCACACATAAATAGCGAAATGTAATGAGAACCTGAAAGTATGCAAGCATAAAAATTGCGAAGTCTGTTTTTTTTTTTTTTTTACTCTTACCTTTTTCACCATTCTTACCTTTTCACCATTTATGCGCGATGCTATCAGGTGGTCATTAATATTCAGTATTTATGCTTGTATACTTTCAGGTATTTAGCAGCCGCCATTTTGCAAAACAATTATTGATTATTTTGTTACTACTTTTATTAAAATTCCTCTAATTGTTTATTATTAGCTTTAAACATTAAATAGTGAAGTGAAAGAAAACATTTCAAATTATCTGTGTTCTTACGTCAAAAATGAGATAATTTCAGTGATACGGTAGAACATTTTATTTCTTTATAATTTTGTTAATAATTTTTTTTTTTTTCTTCGCAAAATAACTTTGATTTTTATGTTAGTTAGGTAATTTTATACAAAAAGCTAAGAAAAAACAACACACACTTGAGCAAGACGTAGACATATGTAGTTATTAATTCATATTTGCCATATAATAGCAAATTCCAACTTTGTTACTACTCTGTTTTTAACAAAAATTTAAAATTCTTCTTAGGAATGATTGATATGGTCATACGAGAAGGTAGTAGCAAACACCTTCATTTCACACCTTCATTCCACACCTTTAATTATGGATTTTTACCTAAGCAACTTAGTCGAAAAAAAAAAAAAAAAAAAATAAATTTAAAAAAAAAAAAAAAAAAAAAAAAAAAAATTGGAAGAAAAAAAATATAAAATTTTAAATAATATATTTAATAACAAAAAGGAGGCACCATTGCCAACAACACGCGGTGTTCCCAAGCGGTCCCCCATCTAAGTACTAACCGCGCCCGACGATGCTTGATTTCGGTGATCGGACGAGAACCGATAGTCTCATCGTGGTATGGTCGTTGGCGAAAAAATAAACAAATATTGCTCATCAAATCAAAAGTGTGCAGTTGGCTTAAGTGATGATTCTATCTCGATGGATATTTTTTGAACTATCAAGTTATTTTATAAACAAACTGAATACAAAAATTGCTTGTGCAAAGAGAAAATAATTCGATTTAAAGTATGCACGCAAAAAGAGTGTGAAAGCTTTTTTGTTTTTCTTAATTTTTTTTTTTTTTTTTTTTTAAATTTTTTACCTGTGAAAAACTAAGACAACGACTCCATGAAACTAAAGAAAAATAAATTAACAACTTTATATTACGATACCCTTCACATTATCATTCAAATTGGAAACTTTAGTGTATAATTGAAGGTATTCAACACTTTCACACTATTTATGCATGCATACTTGTCGGTGTACATAACTTTTTACTATTTAAATACATATGTATGATAATAATCAATACACATGCTAAATGCCTAAAAGCATACAGGGGCAAATATTGAAAAAATAATGAAAATCTAATAGTATCACACATAAATAGCGAAATGTAATGAGAACCTGAAAGTATGCAAGCATAAAAATTGCGAAGTCTGTTTTTTTTTTTTTTTTACTCTTACCTTTTTCACCATTCTTACCTTTTCACCATTTATGCGCGATGCTATCAGGTGGTCATTAATATTCAGTATTTATGCTTGTATACTTTCAGGTATTTAGCAGCCGCCATTTTGCAAAACAATTATTGATTATTTTGTTACTACTTTTATTAAAATTCCTCTAATTGTTTATTATTAGCTTTAAACATTAAATAGTGAAGTGAAAGAAAACATTTCAAATTATCTGTGTTCTTACGTCAAAAATGAGATAATTTCAGTGATACGGTAGAACATTTTATTTCTTTATAATTTTGTTAATAATTTTTTTTTTTTTCTTCGCAAAATAACTTTGATTTTTATGTTAGTTAGGTAATTTTATACAAAAAGCTAAGAAAAAACAACACACACTTGAGCAAGACGTAGACATATGTAGTTATTAATTCATATTTGCCATATAATAGCAAATTCCAACTTTGTTACTACTCTGTTTTTAACAAAAATTTAAAATTCTTCTTAGGAATGATTGATATGGTCATACGAGAAGGTAGTAGCAAACACCTTCATTTCACACCTTCATTCCACACCTTTAATTATGGATTTTTACCTAAGCAACTTAGTCGAAAAAAAAAAAAAAAAAAAAAAATTTAAAAAAAAAAAAAAAAAAAAAAAAAAATTGGAAGAAAAAAAATATAAAATTTTAAATAATATATTTAATAACAAAAAGGAGGCACCATTGCCAACAACACGCGGTGTTCCCAAGCGGTCCCCCATCTAAGTACTAACCGCGCCCGACGATGCTTGATTTCGGTGATCGGACGAGAACCGATAGTTTTGGTTTTTTTTTTTTTCGTTTTTAGTGCATTTTTATTAATTCATTTATTAACTTACGTGCTAGACAAAACGCTTAAAACTAGCTTAACTAACTTAACTATTCTTATTCTAACTTACTGGCCCTATGCGGGCGCTCTAGGTTAAACCTAATACTTAAAACTATGTCTTTCGACGTAAAGAACTTGAAAATTTTCTGTTTAATTAAATTCGAGAACCGATAGTCTCATCGTGGTATGGTCGTTGGCGAAAAAATAAACAAATATTGCTCATCAAATCAAAAGTGTGCAGTTGGCTTAAGTGATGATTCTATCTCGATGGATATTTTTTGAACTATCAAGTTATTTTATAAACAAACTGAATACAAAAATTGCTTGTGCAAAGAGAAAATAATTCGATTTAAAGTATGCACGCAAAAAGAGTGTGAAAGCTTTTTTGTTTTTCTTAATTTTTTTTTTTTTTTTTTTTAAATTTTTTACCTGTGAAAAACTAAGACAACGACTCCATGAAACTAAAGAAAAATAAATTAACAACTTTATATTACGATACCCTTCACATTATCATTCAAATTGGAAACTTTAGTGTATAATTGAAGGTATTCAACACTTTCACACTATTTATGCATGCATACTTGTCGGTGTACATAACTTTTTACTATTTAAATACATATGTATGATAATAATCAATACACATGCTAAATGCCTAAAAGCATACAGGGGCAAATATTGAAAAAATAATGAAAATCTAATAGTATCACACATAAATAGCGAAATGTAATGAGAACCTGAAAGTATGCAAGCATAAAAATTGCGAAGTCTGTTTTTTTTTTTTTTTTACTCTTACCTTTTTCACCATTCTTACCTTTTCACCATTTATGCGCGATGCTATCAGGTGGTCATTAATATTCAGTATTTATGCTTGTATACTTTCAGGTATTTAGCAGCCGCCATTTTGCAAAACAATTATTGATTATTTTGTTACTACTTTTATTAAAATTCCTCTAATTGTTTATTATTAGCTTTAAACATTAAATAGTGAAGTGAAAGAAAACATTTCAAATTATCTGTGTTCTTACGTCAAAAATGAGATAATTTCAGTGATACGGTAGAACATTTTATTTCTTTATAATTTTGTTAATAATTTTTTTTTTTTTCTTCGCAAAATAACTTTGATTTTTATGTTAGTTAGGTAATTTTATACAAAAAGCTAAGAAAAAACAACACACACTTGAGCAAGACGTAGACATATGTAGTTATTAATTCATATTTGCCATATAATAGCAAATTCCAACTTTGTTACTACTCTGTTTTTAACAAAAATTTAAAATTCTTCTTAGGAATGATTGATATGGTCATACGAGAAGGTAGTAGCAAACACCTTCATTTCACACCTTCATTCCACACCTTTAATTATGGATTTTTACCTAAGCAACTTAGTCGAAAAAAAAAAAAAAAAAAAAATAAATTTAAAAAAAAAAAAA
Organism: Pocota personata; assembly: GCA_963082735.1. NCBI lineage: Eukaryota > Metazoa > Arthropoda > Insecta > Diptera > Syrphidae > Pocota > Pocota personata. The sequence goes on from OY720430.1 coordinate 73,076,775, forward strand.
AAAAAAAAAAAAAATTGGAAGAAAAAAAATATAAAATTTTAAATAATATATTTAATAACAAAAAGGAGGCACCATTGCCAACAACACGCGGTGTTCCCAAGCGGTCCCCCATCTAAGTACTAACCGCGCCCGACGATGCTTGATTTCGGTGATCGGACGAGAACCGATAGTTTTCGTTTTTTTTTTTTTCGTTTTTAGTGCATTTTTATTAATTCATTTATTAACTTACGTGCTAGACAAAACGCTTAAAACTAGCTTAACTAACTTAACTATTCTTATTCTAACTTACTGGCCCTATGCGGGCGCTCTAGGTTAAACCTAATACTTAAAACTATGTCTTTCGACGTAAAGAACTTGAAAATTTTCTGTTTAATTAAATTCGAGAACCGATAGTCTCATCGTGGTATGGTCGTTGGCGAAAAAATAAACAAATATTGCTCATCAAATCAAAAGTGTGCAGTTGGCTTAAGTGATGATTCTATCTCGATGGATATTTTTTGAACTATCAAGTTATTTTATAAACAAACTGAATACAAAAATTGCTTGTGCAAAGAGAAAATAATTCGATTTAAAGTATGCACGCAAAAAGAGTGTGAAAGCTTTTTTGTTTTTCTTAATTTTTTTTTTTTTTTTTTTTAAATTTTTTACCTGTGAAAAACTAAGACAACGACTCCATGAAACTAAAGAAAAATAAATTAACAACTTTATATTACGATACCCTTCACATTATCATTCAAATTGGAAACTTTAGTGTATAATTGAAGGTATTCAACACTTTCACACTATTTATGCATGCATACTTGTCGGTGTACATAACTTTTTACTATTTAAATACATATGTATGATAATAATCAATACACATGCTAAATGCCTAAAAGCATACAGGGGCAAATATTGAAAAAATAATGAAAATCTAATAGTATCACACATAAATAGCGAAATGTAATGAGAACCTGAAAGTATGCAAGCATAAAAATTGCGAAGTCTGTTTTTTTTTTTTTTTTACTCTTACCTTTTTCACCATTCTTACCTTTTCACCATTTATGCGCGATGCTATCAGGTGGTCATTAATATTCAGTATTTATGCTTGTATACTTTCAGGTATTTAGCAGCCGCCATTTTGCAAAACAATTATTGATTATTTTGTTACTACTTTTATTAAAATTCCTCTAATTGTTTATTATTAGCTTTAAACATTAAATAGTGAAGTGAAAGAAAACATTTCAAATTATCTGTGTTCTTACGTCAAAAATGAGATAATTTCAGTGATACGGTAGAACATTTTATTTCTTTATAATTTTGTTAATAATTTTTTTTTTTTTCTTCGCAAAATAACTTTGATTTTTATGTTAGTTAGGTAATTTTATACAAAAAGCTAAGAAAAAACAACACACACTTGAGCAAGACGTAGACATATGTAGTTATTAATTCATATTTGCCATATAATAGCAAATTCCAACTTTGTTACTACTCTGTTTTTAACAAAAATTTAAAATTCTTCTTAGGAATGATTGATATGGTCATACGAGAAGGTAGTAGCAAACACCTTCATTTCACACCTTCATTCCACACCTTTAATTATGGATTTTTACCTAAGCAACTTAGTCGAAAAAAAAAAAAAAAAAAAAATAAATTTAAAAAAAAAAAAAAAAAAAAAAAAAAAATTGGAAGAAAAAAAATATAAAATTTTAAATAATATATTTAATAACAAAAAGGAGGCACCATTGCCAACAACACGCGGTGTTCCCAAGCGGTCCCCCATCTAAGTACTAACCGCGCCCGACGATGCTTGATTTCGGTGATCGGACGAGAACCGATAGTTAGTTTTAGTTTTTAGTGCATTTTTATTGATTCATTTATTAACTTACATGCTAGACAAAACGCTTAAAACTAGCTTAACTAACTTAACTATTCTTATTCTAACTTACTGGCCCTATGCGGGCGCTCTAAGCTAAACCTAACACTTAAAACTATGTCTTTCGACGTAACGAACTTTTTATTTATTTATTTATTTTTTAATTTTAATTGTTACTAAGAAAATTACACAAAAAACTTAGTACATGAACTTTTTTTTTTTTTAATTGATCTTATATATAAAACTTAACTTAACTAAAATCTACCTTAAAATAAACCTTAAAATATCTTATTCTACCTTAATCTATCTTACTCTATCTTACGTAATTATATACGTACTTTTTTTTTTGTTTTTTTAAATTTTTTTTTTTTTTTTTTTCTTTTATCAAGTGCTGTTTTTTTTTTTTTTTTTTTTTTTTTTTTTTTTTTTCTATTCAAGTGCTGGTTTTTTTTTTTTTTTTTTTTTTTTTTTTTTTTTTTTTTTTTTAACCTAAATGTACCTAAACTACCTAAACCTTAAAACTATGTAAGTCGGCCATGGACAAGAACAGCCAACCTCAAACATGCAACAGGCTACCCTGGATCAGGAGGAAACGACGAAGGAGTTTCCTCTCTTTCGGTTAGCCACCAGAAACGACCGTACTGACGTTGTACGTCATAAATATCGCGACCCGATACCGCCCTACTAAACCGGAGACGCTCCACACTGCCGTGTGCAACGTCTCTGTCGTAGTTGAGTCGCCTATCTACAACTGTCCGAGCAACGTGGAAGATTAGCGGTACCGCCAATCTGTCCTGGATCAGACCTTTCTTATCGAAATGGAGGAACGCCTCTGGGGGAACAAAGCCGTTAAGGCGCACTCTCTCGTGATACTCGTAATTGGGGTAATAAGCCCCGGAGATCAGGTTGTTCGTCGAGCTCATTGCTCTTGCAATGTGCCTTCGAATCAGCTTGATAACGAAATTATCCACTCTTATTAGGTTAGCCCTGTTGTATAGGACCTCATTGGGATAGAATTTTATGTACTGGGACTCTGGTGTTCTGTACAAATGAAGGCAAGCCCGAAGGCAAGCCCTCTCAAACACCCGAATCTTTTCCAACAAGCTTGCTCCCACGTTGAACCACACGGGGCATCCATATACGAGCATAGGCCTAATGAGGGCCATGTAGCAGATTACCTTTACCCTTGCATCGAGTTGCTTGCTATAAAAAAGCCTCTTTGTAAGGGCAAAAGCACCTTTGGCTCTGGCCAGAGCAGCATCTATATGTTTGTTAAAATATAGATATTGGTCTAACCAGAGCCCCAGGTATCTGACTACACTTCGACTCGCAAGTGGCTGTCCGTGCGGTCCCACGATTGAGAACTTTCGCCAATTCTTTCTGGTATCCCTAGAGGCCCCAGACAACGGCGTCCTAAAAAGAATGGTTTCCGATTTCTGGAAGTTGATCTTCAACTTCCAGTCATCGCAATATCGCTGAATCTTATCGAAGTCACGTTGCAAGAGAATTGCAATGACCTCGATTTTTGGTCCTGATCTGTACGCGATCAAGTCGTCCGCGTACGCTATGGCATGGTGAAGTGATCCTATGAGATCGCTCGTGTAAATGTTGAAAAGGATCGGTGAATTAACCGCACCTTGTTGCAGACCGTTTTTAATTAGAAATGTTCCAGCAGAAGTCACATTGCCATTTTTGACGATGAACTGTCTACTGGTGAGCATGTTATGAAGTATGTACAGCAGTGGTTTGCTTATGCCCAGCCTGCTCAGCTTGTAGAAGAGTCCCTCTAACCATACGGTATCGAAGGCCTTCTCCAAGTCAATCAGGCAGGCACCCGTGCATTGGTTCTTGCTTTTGTTCCATTGGATATCCGATACCAGTTTAGACGCGGCATGTATTGTATCATGCCCCGCCTTAAAACCGAATTGGTTATCCGGAATTATATTACTGTTCTCAGTCCACTTAAGCAGGGCTCTATTGATCACTTTCTCGAATACCTTGCTGATGTTCGGAAGGAGACTTATCGACCGGAGATTTGCCGGATTGGAAGTGTCCTTACCCCGTTTGGGGATGGGTTGTATCACTGCTGTTTTCCAATGCGCTGGATAATGTGCATTATTCAGCGCATTGTTAAACAGAGTGGTGTAAATGTCCACCGCTTCTAGAGGGAGATGTCGAAGCACAATGTTCGACACTCCATCGATTCCCGCAGATTTTTTCCTCCTCAATGAGTCGAAGATCGCTTGGAGCTCCACCTTCGATATGTACGGGGGATGTACCCTTTCATCGGCGATGACATTATTTGCCATGTTATCGTCATTGAACTCGGTAAAACCTATGTTCTCGGATCGCCAGTGCTCTATATCATTTCGAAGGTAGAAGTTGTGCACAAGGACGCGATTTTCCAAATCGTGGTTCGGGCAAATGGTATCATTCACCTTGTACACTTCCTGGAAAGTCGCTCCTATAGCCTCTACCTTCTCCTGCGGATCTTCGATCACAAAGAAGTTGTCATCCTCTACTGCGTTATCTGGATCTATACCTGCTGTTATAAGTATTCGTCCATTGTTCGTCGTTCGGGGGATCTTAAGACACGGAAGGTCGTTTTGATTATTCCTCCGAAATATTTTATTTATTTGCGGGAACATACTCGGGTTGTTGGATTTTACAGCCCGAATTTTGTTGTTCCAATGCAAATTTGCCGAAAGTCTGTAATTTTCTCTAATTAACTTCTGGAGGTTTTTAATCAACGACTTCAGTGTCCTAACCTCCGAGTTCTGTCTGTCAGTAAACTGTCTGTACAAGGTTTTTAGTCTCGACAGCAGTCTGCTTTTGTGTTGGTGTAGTGCGTCAATTGTTGCATTGCGGAATATGTTTGCGTTGTCAGTATGTTGATACCGAGGTATCGTATTATCCATAGTTCGCTTAATTGTCTCGTCCATTTGTTTTAGGTACCAGTCAATCTCCTCGTTTGACAGATTCCTATTGGACGGTGGGTAGAGCGAATTCGAGGAGAGTGCTCTTGTCAAGGTTCTTGAGAAGCGAGACCAACGCGTCCTACTATAATTGTAGGAGTACGTTTGGACAAACTCCTCTAACTCCGCAATTTCGTTGGGAATCGTTATTACGGCACTGAGTCCGCAATGGTCACTGTCATACACAAATGTGTGCAGACAGTTTATAGTTTGTCGGTCCATGTCGGTCAGTTGTAACCGTACGTCGAACAGCATAAGATCCAGATAGGAGCCGCTTCTAGGAAACGACGGACTATCTGTAGCTTTCAAATCGAGTTTATACTCGACACTGTGCCGACCCCACCAATTGAATAGTAGGTTCCCTCTAGGATTAGGTGTGTTGTTTCCCCAATCTCTATGTTTGGCGTTTAGATCTCCGGCCATGATGAAATAATTCTCCTCCGACTCCAGCCTTAGGCATCGAAAAAGTGTCTCGAGCTCTGAAATAAATAAAGTAGATTGAGTAACTTCAGGTGCATAGAGTGCGACCAAGTACATCCTCTTTCCACTACGGAGAGGGATGCACACGATGCACGCTTCCAGCTCCTGGAACCTTCGCACTTCACCGCTGTACATAACTTTAAATTGCAGTTGTTTGCGTATGAAGATAGCAACACCTCCTCCTTGTGTGGAGTTGGGTCGGTCTCTTCTGACAATATTGTATTTATTGTGCCCCAATTTGTGCTTCTGGGATAGCTTTGTTTCGCTAACCATAAGCACATCAGGGGTTTGGTCTTCAAGCAACTTAAACAATACGGCTCTTCGCTCGATCCTAATCAGTGAATTCACATTCACCGCAAGGATCTTCAAGGATTGCTCCTCCATGTTCGTACCCATTACGACTGAAGGTGCGTTAAGCCCGGCAGAAGTGCGTAGATCTGGTCCACCCGCTTCGCCTGCTCCTGTACCTGACGTTGAAGCTGCTCCATCTGCCCTTGGATAGAGAGCAAGATGGCCAGCAAGTCATTTTGAGCCTCCGGTGCTCTAGGCGCTGGGGCCTGAGAAGCAACCTTCGGTCTTTTCTGTTCCGCGTTTCCCCGACCTGCCGCCATTTGGGCGTAGGTCACTTGGGGAGTCACGGATGGTGTTTGAATTGGAGCAGGTGGACGTTTCACTACAACCTTCTCCTGCCGAACCAGATTTACTTTCTTAATATACTGGAACTTAGGACAACCCCGATAGTTTGCGGTGTGCCCCGAGTTCCTGCATAAAGCACACGAGAGCTGGCTCTTATCTGCAACTCCATCCTTACCTAGAGTGCATTCCTCTGCTTTGTGGTTCTTTCCACACTTGACACATCGAGGCTGCATTTCGCAGTTCGACGCGGCGTGACCGAACCTTTGGCAGCGAACACATTGTAAAATGTTTTCGCTCCTTTTTAATTTTTCCCAGGCGACAACCTGGTAGTCTAGGACTTTAATACTCCTTAGACCATCCAACTTGCTATTGGGTGAAAGTTGAACCAGGAAGAACGGCAGTTTCCGCTTCTCCCTTTTTGCCTTAGCTGTGGTGAAAGGCTTGACCCCTACGAATTCGAGCTCGTTGCACTCTTTCTCTTTAAGCAGCGCAAGGAGCGTCTCCGGATCAGTAGACGGGTCTATCCCCCTCAGCAGCATTGTTTGCCGCTTTTCCCCCTTCGGGGTGAAGGAGAAGAACTCCGTCGTCGTGTCCTTTAACAAATCTTTAATTTTTTTATATTGCTCCACTGTATTGCAGTGGATAGCGTGCCTGTTTTCATTTAAACGTTTAATAGAAAAATTGTTGCCTATGGCCGACTTACATAGTTTAATGGTGTCCATAAGCTCAATTTTGTACGTGTTTATTGGCGGTACCCTCGCTTTTGCCGTCGTCTTCGGTTGCTGTTGGTTCTGCTGCGGTTGTTGTTGCTGTTGTTTCTGCTGCTGGTGCTGCTGTTGCTGCTTTTTCTGCTGCTGCTGCTGTTTCTGCTGCTGCTGCTGCGGTTGTTGCTGCTTTTTCTGCTGCTGTGTTTGTTGCAGCGGTTTCTGCTGCTGTTGTTGTTGCAGCTTATTCTGCTGCTGTTGTTCATGCTGCTGCTTCTGCTGCTGCATTTGCGGCTGCTTTTTTTGTTGTTGCAGCTCTCCTTCTGGCTGCTTCTGTAGTTGTTGAGCGCGCTGGAGCTCTAGCTGCCGCTCCTTTTCTCTTCTTGCCATTTGTTTGGCTTTAATGGCAAACACCCTTTCTTCTAACTGCCTGATGCTGCTGGTTAGACATTGGACTTCCTCCTCTTCGTCATCCGATTCAGAGGATGCCAGAACCGCGAAGCAGTTATCGTCTTCTCCAATGTAGCGGCCTTCCCCACCGTCGGAGATGTACGCTAAGGTAACAGAGTCATCCGATCTCTGCCGCTTTTTATCTGCTGCTGCTGCTGTTGCTGTACTCAGCGCCCCTTCCCTCGCTCCACTTGGCAGCTGTTCAACTGTAGCTGATTTGGAGGGACGCTTTACCAAGTTGGGAGATGGTTTAAGTTTCCTTCTCCGCTTTGATATACTGTCTGTAGCCACTGTTGCTGAGTGGCCTGACATTACTGCCTCATCGGCTGATGTTTTCTTATCAGCTGGTCCCGCTAATGGGAGCGCGGACCGCTCACTTTCCATCGCCTTTCTTAATTCTTAATAATTTATTATTCACTATTTTTGTTTAATTTATAAAAAAAGTCTAATATTGAAATTTTCCCTGGTTGGGAATTGAACCCAGGTCACTGGGTTGACGGTTCACCACCACTACCTCTAGGCTAACTCGCCACTTGGAATTCTACTGTTTAATTCTGTACTTTAAAAAAACACACCGATTTTAATAGAGAAGCCGAAACACGTGTGTACTCTATGAAAGTCTGTGAACGACTGACGAGAACCGATAGTCTCATCGTGGTATGGTCGTTGGCGAAAAAATAAACAAATATTGCTCATCAAATCAAAAGTGTGCAGTTGGCTTAAGTGATGATTCTATCTCGATGGATATTTTTTGAACTATCAAGTTATTTTATAAACAAACTGAATACAAAAATTGCTTGTGCAAAGAGAAAATAATTCGATTTAAAGTATGCACGCAAAAAGAGTGTGAAAGCTTTTTTGTTTTTCTTAATTTTTTTTTTTTTTTT